>BLKR01006350.1:0-59311 GCA_011170035.1 Teleogryllus occipitalis
GTCTGTCCGTCTGTCCGTCTGTCCGTCTGTCCGTCTGTCCGTCTGTCCGTCTGTCCGTCCGTCTGTCCGTCTGTCTGTCCGTCTGTCTGTCCGTCTGTCTGTCCGCCTGTCGTCTGTCTGTCCGTCTGCAGTCAGTCCGTCCGTCTGCAGTCAGTCCGTCCGTCTGCAGTCCGTCCGTCTGCAGTCCGTCCGTCTGCAGTCCGTCTGTCTGCAGTCCGTCCGTCTGCAGTCCGTCCGTCTGCAGTCTGTCCTCTGCAGTCCGTCCTCTGCAGTCCGTCCTCTGCAGTCCGTCGGTCTGCAGTCCGTCGGTCTGCAGTCCGTCTGTCGTCAGTCCGTCTGTCGTCAGTCCGTCTGTTGTCAATCCGTCTGTCGTCAGTCCGTCTGTCGTCAGTCCGTCTGTCGTCAGTCCGTCTGTTGTCAGACCGTCTGTCGTCAGTCCGTCTGTCGTCAGTCCGTCTGTCGTCAGTCCGTCTGTCGTCAGTCCGTCTGTCGTCATTCCGTCTGTCGTGAGTTCGTCTGTCGTCAGTCCGTCTGTCGTCAGCCCGTCTGTCGTCAGTCCGGCTGTCGTCAGTCCGTCTGTCGTGAGTCCGTCTGTCGTCAGTCCGTCTGTCGTCAGTCCGTCTGTCGTCAGTCCATCTGTCGTCAGTCCGTCTGTCGTGTGTCCTTCTGTCGTCTGTCCGTTTGTCGTCAGTCCGTCTGTCGTCAGTCCGTCTGTCGTCAGTCCGTCTGTCGTCAGTCCGTCTGTCTTCGGTCCGTCTGTCATCGGTCCGTCTGTCGTCAGTCCCTCCGTCTGTCGTCAGACCGTCCGTCTGTCGCCCGTCAGCCTGTCAGTGGTCAACGCTAGTGCCTGAACAGTTCAGCCGATTTTCTCCAAAATTCATATTCCCAGATCAATCTTGCTGAAACGAAAATTTTTATGGAGGGTAGATTACATGAATACCCTGCGAAATTTTCAAAATTGTCCCAAAAAATTGGTACGATTGTACTAAAAATTGGTACAACTTTTTAAATTAAATTTTGTTGTCGGGTAGCGTAAAGTACGCGTATGAGAATGGTAAAGGTCAGATTTTCGTTTAAATCCCTGCAAGTATACCCACATGCAGCAGAAAAACATTCGTGTAGGTAGTTGCAAAAGATTCATATATTGCACTTCAATCTCTTTTAAATAAAACTACATTTATCTTAGGTGCTTTACAGGGCGATTTAAATCGAATAGATATTACTTTTTGTACAAAAAATTAGTTGATACTTGGCTATACGGCAGTCGACGCATCAGTTGCCAACTTTTTTACCATCATACTGGGATCTTCCTCAGCGAGAAAAGCAAATACATGGATTGCGCACGGGTTTATAAAGAATGAGGTTTCCCCAACCCGGCTGCCAGTTGAACGATCGGCTACTTCTATGAAAGCATAGGTAAATCAGGCAAAGGCCCCTCGGGAGGAGTCAAGGAGCAGCAGGAATTCTGACGCGGCCGAGCGTCGCGGTCAAATATATGATTCGAGGACTCGTGGACACGTAAGCCTTGGCCATCATTAAGATGTTTGGAATTTCAGTGATTTCCACCAACTTTCACCCTCCTCAATCCCCAGCAGTTTGCTCTCAGGAGAGTTGTAAAAAGATTGGTGTGGAGCGTTTTCCATGCGTGTAGAGCCAAGGCCGATTTATTAATATTATTATACTTATAAATGTTTCAGATGTGCTCCTATTCGCCGATTCGCCGATATATCTGTGGGCGCAACTGCATGGTATCTCGTACAGCCCTGTTGTTCCAAGACTTCTAAGGCGTACTAGCTTTTGTCCGAATTTTTCGTGGGCGTTGTAAGCCGTCTTTATGTCGAAGCGGCACAAAAATTTGCCGATTTTCTTGGTGACCCCCCTTGGTGCAAAATGTCCATCTTGTTGGCATGGCGCTAGGTGCAGTGTTGTCATGCGCAGTGATAGAAGGGATCGTTGCCTGTCGTACGGCTTGGTTAGCAGCGTTGACGCTGTACCAGTTGTCTAGTAATGTGACCTTAAGCCGCATCTTCTAGTCCAAGGATTCCTCATCACACACTTTAGTACTTTGGATAGCCAGCCCGTTAATTTCCGGGTGATGGTGTAATCCGGCGTGCAGATAATGGATGTTATAAATTGGTTTCCTGTAAATACTGTGCGCTACAATGCCGTTAGTAGTTTCATAATTTGGTCCCCAAATCAAACGTAGAACTACTACTGATATTGTGGCAGAGGTCGAAGTCCAAGTCTCAAAGTTTCCCGCCGACCAGGCAGACCATATCAACAGGGAATCGTCCCGCATCTGTATAACCAATGAAATACTTGAATTATAAGAGTTATGTAGGACTGATTAAACTGAAGTTAAAGACACTGATAACAAAATGCTCATAACATGTGTAAAAATATTTTTAATATACAACAGTTTATTTAATCATTCATGCCCTTATTATGATAAAAAATGTATCTGGATATTTCCTACATATATTTACTCCTCAAAGTTTTCATTAGAGACTTGAATTATCATTGCTGATAGCGAAACAATTTATATATTCATGTGATATATGAATGTTACATCAGCATTGTAGGTATTTAGGTTCTTTCAGTTTTATACCACTACTAGAATACTCACATACTTCAATCCCGAAAAAAAGGCAGTTGGAGCAATTCGAAATACATTGCCTCAAAGCATGAAGAATGTTCCAGTAGTCAAATATTTAAAAAACTTGACCTGAAAAGTTAGTGATTTTGCGGTCCTGTGTTGTACCAATCTTCGTTAATTCAGTCATACATCGTGCGTAACTTGTATTTAATTAATTTAGATGCAGATAGTTCCTGAAATTAGTCACGTTGATGCAAAAGTATAACACGGACTGATAGCCGAAGTTTTGAGCCTAGTGTCTTTCCATTGTTATCATTTTACTCATTATTAGAAACAGAGGAGATTAAATCTAACGTAGCCTACCTCTATCAATAAATTCACATGTTCATAAAAATATTCAAATTCAATTTTGCAATTCAAGTTTGGATTCAACGGATTTAAAAAAGCTTTTCTTATATGAGGAACGTTATTCTTAAACAATGTTTTGCAGCATGAGGAAGACGCGTCTTTAGAGTAAACGTAATGATAGAACGAACGGAAATGGAAATACGTTACTCTCTTCAATTCCTGTAACATTTTGAAAACAAAGCTGTCGTAATATTTCTATTCATTTATCATATCTTGGTGTTTGTGAGCCAGAGCTCGGAGGTGTTATACATTGTCAAAATGCTCCATTATAATTGTCGAGCAGTGTAACATTTCCTAAAGCTTCCTTTCTTCCAGTGCCGATATAGGAAAAAAACACAAACCTTTTGAAGGAAACGTCATGACTAACAGACACAATACAATCGAATAAACTGCAGACGTCAAATGCCGCGTCAGCGAAATATGATCTAGTATTTCCTTGATGCGCCTGTCCAAACGTCACCGCGTTTTCATGACCAAAAAAGGTAATTCGTGAGGAGAACGATCGTTTCGTCACACACATTCTCACCAATCCCCGCGAACCTCCACCCGTCCCCCGCCGCCCCGCTTCACCCTGCTTCGCGTGGGCCACGTGACCCAGCGTTCGCTGCTGTGCGCGGGAGCTCCCGGCTGGGCCAGTCTGCGTCAGCGCCAGAGGAGTCCGCGCGTCGCCAAGGACCCTTCCTCGAGGAGCCTCACGCCCGAAGACATGCAGCCGTCCATGTACTGCATCCCCCGCAGGGAGCGCGTGCGGTGGCTGCTCTCTGCGGCATGCGCCGTGGTGCTCTGCTCTCTGCTGCTCAGCCTCTACTTGCCCAGGGAGACACACGGACCGGGGACCATGCCTTTCAACGGCACCAATGCAACTCTCAACGGGACGGACGACATGCTACTCAACGCCACCAACACCACTCTCACCGGGGCCGACGCCATGCCATTCAACACCATCGAAGCAACTCTCAGGGGTACCGACGCTCTGCCTGTCAACGACACTCATGGAACCGTCGGCGGCAACTCCACCACGGGGGGCGAGGAAGGCGGTCCGCGCACCATCGTGCTGACATGGGATGGTGCAGTCAACCAGTCAGAAGAACAGCTGCAAGATGAGAGGCGCGACCAAGGGGTCTTTAATTCTTCAGGTTTTGGCCAGGCTGTGGAAGAAGTGTTCGTGGACCGCAACTTGACGGATTCAGGCGCTTCTGCAGTTGCGGCTTCCTTTTCGGTCATCGTCATCTTTGCTCTCATCGCCAAGTGAGTTAGACTGTTTTCGGAGAAGTCGTAATAATGATGTCGGGCGCCACCAGCCGCACAAATTTAGTGATAAAATATTTTGCCTTGTCTCGTCATTTACAAATTAGAAGCGAAAAAACTGACGTACACAAGTCTGGGAACATATTTTCATCCAATAGATGTCTACAACACAACGCGAGACAGGAAGTATTTTCGTCAGGAATCAGTATTAGCAGCACCCATCAACGAAAAACAATACATTATTTTATATCACATTGCTAGATGATATTAAACCAGAATGATCCATTCACATGTTTAAATACCATGTTCAGTCTTTTCTGCTGCTAAACTATCAAAAACGAAAATAATTATTTTGATATAGTTTTATTGTATGGGTTATCATTGGTACTGTATAATTCTAAAAGACTCAATATGCCTCTAACGAGTATTGTACTTCGCTACTAGTTTAATAACCCCCGCCTCAATTCATGTTCCCAGATATTCCTTCAGGTTTCCTTTGATATACAAAGTAAATATTGAGATGGTCCCTCGTTTTATTCTGTATATAGTGTAAATGTAACATAGAAAACTGCGCACGTTTTCATGAGCTCATTCAGTTGTTTTTAAGAAGAATAATTATTTCATGAACAGTAACATAAACTAATCATTCTAAATGTAATGGGAGAGGCTCCAGTCTTTGTAGCATATTTGACATTGCAAATACATTTTATTACACGGAAGTGAATTTTTCCTGTTATCATATTTTGCTATAAACAAGTTTTTATTCTTATCAGCTTAAACATAAAATTTAACTTAACATAGTATGAGGAATAGGGTGGAGATGAGCAAAAATCTAAACCGATTGCAGTTCTCACCTATAGTACATCGCACGTGGTTTTTAATTCACTTCTCATTACATAAATAAATAGTTCTATTACTAAAAATATTGCACTTCATTTTAATTAATTTTGGATTTTTTTATAGGTGGGGACTCATGTTTTGTGGCTAGAGATTGGAACAAAACATCAGCAAGGAAGCAACAGGTCACGTTGCCAACCCGACATTCTGAAGATCATATTTCTGTTCGTTTTGTGAACAACTTCAGTATGTAAATATTAAACGTGTACCTTCAATTATACATTATCAATAAAGGCAACTTAAAATAGTAAAATGTTCATTTTTATGCTGGAATTTTTTCCTCTTTCCATGGGACCTACATTCCTACTCTTGGTATAAATAAATGCAAATTTGATGACAGAACTGACGAACATGGTGACACGGAGAAAATGAGTTCCTTGGTAAAAATGGCATTGTAAAAATTTACGCCTGCTGAGTTGGGGTCTCATTATTAATTGCTTATTTCTTCATTGTTTTGCTACATTGATTTTGGCAGGTAGGAGACTTGGCCGCAGAAGACCTTTGTTCGCAGATTCTGTGCTTACTATTTTAATTCATTTCTCTCAATTAGAGATTTTCATTTTAACAGCTTCTAATTTTGACAGTAGGGAGACTGATTTAGGCGTCGAAGTTGTGTGTTGTGGGGGCAACTCTAAAATTGGGGAGAATGACTGATAAAGTGTCTTCCTGGTTTCGTGCAAGAAAGGATTCTGAAATGACAAACTGTAAGACTGTCAGCTTACTTTGTCTGCCTTCCAACATGGAGTATTTAAAAAGAATAAATATGTACCCCTGTGTTCTGGGAGAAAGGAATTGATTATCTCTCCTTTCTTATTCCTTATTCATGCGAGCTCCTCTACGGCCCCAAAAATTGCTGGGTAAAATATTGTCACGGAATTTCGAAACATGGTACCGACCGTGTACCGACAACACGGTTTTTAGCAATGCATGCGAAAGGCGTTTTAAATAGAATCAGCTGCTCTTCTGGGAAAAGTAACAATTTGAGGCACTACGTTATGAGGCGCTTTTACGGCCGGAGGAAGCGGAGATCTCTGCTGGCCTATAGCAAGTCAGTTATTTTAGTGACTATTCCTTCTTCCTTACCTTCTTTTTTCTTTGTACTTATGTTCCCGAGATTTTAGAGGTATAAGACTCACTCTAGGGCGCGATACTTTTGAAATTTACACCATTTAATATCTACTAATACCAAAGACAGGTAATCATTTTCTCTGAGATTAGGCGCCAAATTTAAGCTATGTTGGATGCCTATGTGTAAACAGACAGCAATGGCGAAAATACACCTGTTGAGGTGTCTTGTCTCATTATTCTTGGACCCGTTTTCCCTTCAATGATTTCTGTTGCTTCTCAAGTTTTTCATTGTACTTAAAAGTTAATACTTACGCACAGTGATGAAATTTGTTAACCAGATTGACTGAATGACACTAATTTATCGTTAGATAACGAAACTTCAGGCAAATGCCGATTTTATTCTTTCAACGCCGACACTCCAAATTAATTAAATTCAGTGACAATAATATTACTGGTACAAATTTTATGGTGTCGAAAATGCCAGTTTCGACGCTTTAACTTTAGATTTCTATTTGTATGTTCATTAGTAAGCTGGCAACGTTAGCTGAATTGCTTAACAACGCATCAAGAAGTCCAGGAAGGAATCTTGAAATCTCGAAATGGATTTTCCGCAGCATTACATAATTTTTTCTATACCACGTATATTACTCCGTATATACCTACGTATACAAGAAAGTAAAAATAGAAGTTTGCAGATTATGACATACAAAAACAAAATATTATTGCAGCACGTATTGTAATCGGGAATGACCCGAAAGCGATGCGTCTTAGGCCTTTTACACCAGGTTTGCGTTTCCCGTGGGGACACGACGCTCTTGAGGACGGGTAAATGCTGTCAGAAGTCGTTTTTCGTGGGAAGAATAGATGACAAATGGGGAGGTAATGAGAGAAAGAAGACAAATGGGCAAATAATGCGACACCCTTTCGGGTCCAGATGAAAGTGATGGAAGACGGAGAAATGGGGGGTTCTTGTTTTCATATTTTTCCAATCAAATAAGGTAGTGTTACGTCGAAGAAAAAATTTAAAATAAAAAAAACGCGTTTTTGGCAGAGGAGGGATGTGATTGGTGGGATGAGGGCTAAGAAACCTCTCAAAAATGTTATTTTCATGTTAAAGTTATAGTGTAAGTACTCGTTTGTCATTTGGTTTAGGGGAACTTTTTAACATGTTATTCGGGGTCCCCATTGCAATTACCTCGTAGCTAAGCTGTTACTGATAATGTAATTCACATTATCAGCCTTCAAGCATTTAAAACACTTGGAGTCCAAATCAAATATGGATGTTTCATTCTTTCTAGGTTCATCTACCACATTGTCACCTGTCGACAACGATCATTTCCTATATGATACAAAAGGCAATATTACTTGCATTGTAAGGAAGTCCGTCGTATTCTCGCTACAATACGAATTGTGCAATTTCATTGCTGGTGCCATGTGCTTGAATGAGTCTTAACCCCACATAAATCTTGGCATTTGCACTCGAATGGCTGGCGTGCGGCTCCCGAGATCTCTGAAAGTGCGAAATGCTGTGCAGGCCTCCGTGACAGGATCACCGCCATCTCCCGCAATATAAAATCCACTACTTGCGCATTTACATACATTCTCCTGTCCTCTGACTAGACAGCCCGCGATGGCCTTTGACCGACCAGCGGGCCCCAGCCTCTCGGCCATGGGATAAGGGGTTTCTGTGGTTAGCACAAAGACATCCCTTCACAGAATATAGTGGTCTTAAGGTGGGCTTTTTCTTTAACTGGCCTTCAGGCTGGCTTTATCATCGTCACACAGCAATAGCTACTGGGACATTTGTGAGAAAAGCGCACAGCTATGATTTTGCCCCGACCAAGAATCGAACCCGGGATTGCGCCATGGAAAACGAGCATCGCTAACCAACGAGCCATCCGAGAGGCCATTTACGTACACTACACAATGACAATAGCAGTTGGCGTGTTACAAATCACAAAAAATCATGAAATCATAATCTTTAATATTTTGCTAACTCATTGACAAATGAGAGATCGTGATTCGCCTTTTGGATAGCCTTCCTCGTTGATCCAAGCTCTAATTTTACCCAACGACGACCGCCAATGCGTTCCTTGTCGATACTTCAGTGTTGGCTTGCCATAAAAAAATCACGTTTAATTATTTAACACTATGAGACATGGTAATAAAAATTGAATTGAAACTTCTAACACAAATATTTTTTCTCATTATTTTAATAACTGAAATGATTTACTACAAAATACTATATGTACTCCATACTTTTAATTTACGAATTTGTTCTCGTTACACATTTCTTTAACTGCACTTCATTGCTCTCATAATAACATATTTTGAATAATGTACACGCTTGACGTACAAAACACCTTATTGGAATATATGTCATTTCATGTATGTAATATGGCGGAAAGGAAAGCGCCAACCAAATCCGTCACGCCATCTAACGAGTGGTGAGAGGACTGGTAAGGCCCTTTTCCACAGTTGGTGGACGCCAAATATCGATGGTCGGAATTAATTTTGATGGAACTCCCAAAGAGTTGCAAATTGGTAGAATAATGAGATTTCTAAAGTGCGGAATTTTGAGCTCATTTTTACAGAGAACTATTGAGTTTTCGAGAAATTTTATACGACATTATTTAAAGCACATGAACTCATAAGTACACTAACTTGAAGAAATCGCATCTAATGTAAATATTACCGATGTGGGAGACAAGTCAAAAACGTTATATTTTTGTAATTTTTGAAAAAAAATAAATAATAGACCAAAGTGCCGTTTATGTCATTGTATAGGGTTTGTTTCGCACTAACGCTACCAAAAATGTAAAGCAAAAAATTTGGAGCCGTTTTTGATAAAATCTTGTTTTCATTTTTTAAAATTGCAAATATTGCAACCATTATTGCACGAAAACTACTAAACTTTTCAAACAAATCTACATGAGCTTAAAGAAAAAATTATTTATGGACAATATATTTCATTTGAAGGAAAAATCTGTGTCTTCAATTTTGTAGTTGTATGACGACGCCGAAAAAAAATTTAACTTTTGCAATTTTCCAACATTCAAAGAAAACCGCGAAAATAGAACCTATGTCACTTTTATAAGTGTATTTTCCTGTATTCTTACAACAAATTTACAGAAAAACTTTGGAGCCGTTTTTGAGAAAATTTTGAAAATTTCCGGGAGGCTTCATGTAAAACCCCTAAAGTTTAAAGAATGTTTTTCAAAATTTCAAAGGTTCAACTAGACCAAGCTAAACAGCGGATTCTTCAATTTGGAAAAGTTCGTACGGATGGTTTAGGCGCTAGTGTTCACAGACGGACAGACGGACAGACGGACAGACGGACAGACGGACAGACGGACAGACGGACAGACGGACAGACGGACAGACGGACAGACGGAAAGACGGACAGACGGACAGACGGACAGACGGACAGACGGACAGACGGACAGACGGACAGACGGACAGACGGACAGACGGACGGAGACGGACAGACGGACAGACGGACAGACGGACAGACGGACAGACGGACAGACGGACGGACGGACGACGGACAGACGGACAGACGGACAGACGGACAGACGGACAGACGGACAGACGGACAGACTGACGGACTGACGGACTGACGGACTGACGGACTGACGGACTGACGGACTGACGGACTGACGGACTGACGGACTGACGGACTGACGGACTGACGACGACTGACGGACTGACGGACTGACTGATGCTTTGAAAAAAAATGTTTTAGGGTCTGTTTTAGGTAGTTTCTGTTTTAGGGTCCCCGAAACGTGTATTTCCCCGATTTTCCGCAGCATTACATAACTTTCTCTATACTACGTATATTACTCCGTATACACGTATATATATACGAGAAAGTAGAAATTTCCGTTTGACTAATGTGTACATTGTGAAAAACACATAATACTTCTATATTTCAGGCACAGCGAACGTTGGTCGCTATGCCTCCACGAATGATTCCTCGCTATGATTCCTCCAAGAAATGGCTCATGTCACACAGAATATTATTGTGCGCTTTTTCACCAAAATTTGCGATATCGAGCTTAAATTTCTTTGGCGTGCTGTACACCGAAGAGTATCGGGTACGTTTATTAATACGTTGTTATGGTGTCAACATTTGGTTACTAAGATGCTTAATATTTACCTATGTGCTACATAACATATTTGGTATCAAGTACGTTTCCATACTAATAGGTTAGCATAGTTACAAAGAATTTTTAAGAATATTAATAAATATTCAACTCAGTTTATAAAGCTAGATTAAGAACATAGAAATATTTAAAAAAATTACAGAAATGCAGATAAATCAAACATCACTTCTGACACCTTAGAAACCCGTTATATGCGCCATAACAACAACACATTAATGAATAGGAGGTGCACGTTGATCTATCGGACACCGTAGAAACATCAGTAATGATGGACACCTTAGTTACGTAAAGCTGTTTGGAAACGACGTGCCACAACGTAAAGTGCATTATGTGTAAAATTAAAGAAGAAAACTACAGATGCTACTGAATGGCACAGATTTTCTCTTAGTAAAGTTTTCTAATTTCCTTAGTGGGACTGGTACAGTACAGTCTTCCCCTTCCTTGCCTCCTGCCATCTATCGCCGCCAAAAGTATATTTTTTAAAAATTTTCTCTACTTTTCGGTTTCCAAATAGTAGAACCGAAAAATTATTTAAAGGATATTAAAGAAGTACCACCTTATCCTATGTAGTACTTTTCATTGAAAAATTTGGAGTCTTTAAGAAAATGGCGTTAAGCCTAACTGTAAATGCCAAATTTGAAGCGATTTTCACAGGAATATATTGAGTTTTCGAAAAACTTCATTTGAAGTCATTTAAAGCACTTCCACTCATAAATGTAATGATACATACAAAGCAATGTAAATGTACATAATAACGACTGAAAGAGTTATTTTAATAAAATTACATTTGCGTAATTTTTGAAAAAGCAAAAGAATATACTAAAATGAACATTGCATCATTTTAAACAGTGCCATTATCACTATCTGTTGGAAAAGTTTGAAGAAAAAAATTGGAGTTATTTTTGAGAAAATGGCGTTCGAGCGTTTTTGAAAATGCCGAATTGTGAGCTCATTTTAACAAAATACTGTTGTTTTCGAGAAACTTTGACATTATTTAAAGCATATGTACTCATAAATACAATAATGCAAAGGAATCGCCTCTAATGTAAATATTACCGACGTGAGAGACAAGTCAAAAAATTTACATTTTTGTAATTTTCGAAAAAACAAAAGAATAGAGCTATAGCATTTTTGTCATCGTATAGCCCTACCCTACCAAAAATTTAAAGAAAGAATTTGGAGCCGTTTTTGATAAAATCTTGTTTTTGTAATTATTTTAAAATTACGAATTTGCATGCACTATTTCACGAAAACTACCAAAATTTTCAAAAAATCTGCAAAAACATAATGAAAGAACTATTTATGAGAAAAAATGTTTATTTGAAGGAAAAATCTCTGTCTTCAATATTGTAATTGTAAGAAGACACGGAAAAATTCAAACGTTTGCAATTTTCGAAAATCCAGAGTTAATCGTGAAAATCGGACCTATGCCCTCTTTACAAGGGTATTTTACTCTATTCTTACAAGAAATTTAAAGAAAAGATTTGCCGTCGTTTTTGAGAAAATGTTGAAAATGTGCGGGAGGCGTCATGTAAAGTACCCCTGAAGTGTACCCCCGGATTAGATGGTAAAAAGTTCCCCTAAACCAAATGACTTTTGAGTGGTTACATTATAATTCTAACATAAAAATAATATTTTTGAAAGGTTTCTTAGCCCCCGTTCTACCACCCACACTCCTCTGCAGCCAAAAACGTGTTTTTTATTTCATTTTTTCGGCAATTTAATACTATTTTATTTGACAGAAAAATAAGATAAATAAGAAAACAGTCTGTACAATCAGAAAATATTTTTTGATATTTTCTCACACCCAAATTCAAAAAAAAATTTTTTTGAAAAAATATCGAAAAATATTATTGTGTCCTAGAATTTTTGAACAGGCTCGAAAACAACCACAAACGTTCCTCAAAACATAAATTGTTATGAAATGTTTTAAAATTTTTTCAATCGCTGGACTGCAGTTAAAAAAGTAAAAACCATTTTCCCACCTTTAAATCACCTTGACTTTTAATATACTTTGAAAATGACTACAACACTTCTATGCATTTACTTTAGTGTTTATTTTACATTTCTATACATTGTTGTAGCACCCAGTAATATTTTGATGTGTGGATGTGTAACTTGGTGTAGACACCTTTAACAAGTGCATTTTACTCTATTCTTACGAAAAATTAACACAAAAAAATTTGGAGCCGTTTTTGAGAAAATTTTGAAAATGCCTGGGAGACTTCAAGTAAACCCCCACATTTTAAAGAATGTTTTTCAAAATTTCATTGCTTCAACTAGAGCCAGATCGACAGGGGTTTCTTCAATTTGGAAAAGATCGTACGCACAGTTTAGGCCCTAGCAGTATTCACAGACGGACGGACGGACGGACGGACGGACGGACGGACGGCGGACAGACAAACAGACGCGCATTACATAACTTTCTCTCTACCGCGGTGGCAAGAAAGTAAAAAATTAATGCTAAAAGAAGATGGTGTATTTTTTTAAAAATATGATCAGTTCAGTGTAATTTTTATAAATCTTCGAAATTTGCAAATTTGAATTTTCCGAGCTCCATTTGCCAGTCTTCCATTAGATGTCAGATGCAGATACAACGCCGCGCCACCATTCGACAACTTCAACTTTCGGGAATTCCTTCTCATTGTTGGAGATGTTTATAGTTGTAAGAAATGCAGTTTTAATTGTCGAATTTCTGTTGACAGATGCGTTAATATGGACAGAAATTGCGATATCATAATACTACGAACCGTTTCTAAGTGCCATAAAGTATGAGTTGTTGTAGCACCACTAGTTTATGATGAAATGCGAGATTTGAGCAAAATATTTAGCAAAGCTTTTATTAAAAGCATACGCTCAATATGTGATTCATCAACAGCAATTTACAACAACAACCACAATAATAATAATAATAATAATAATAATAATAATAATAATAATAATAATAATTATTATTATTATTATTATTATTATTATTATTATTATTATTATTATTATTTCCGCTTATTATGACTGAGCGCTGGGCAACAGTTAAGTAAAAAAAGAATAAATACAAAAATTAAAACAAGCAATACATAGGAATATAAAAAAATACAATAAGCAAGACACAAAATAAAAATAAAATTAAGAGACAAATATAAAAATGAAGTAGTTTCGATTTTGACTGAAAAACGCAAATATTTGCTGTCAATACGCAACTTTTTCCGTATTTGATGTTACTATTATATTTAATATTCTCTACATTACTACTTATGACACCTGACGCCATGCGATAAGGAACAAACAGCTTCAGTGTTTACGTCCGTCGTTTCAGAAGTGCTAATTTTTGCTGCTCCAGAACCCCTTTTGCACTAACTGGACAGTAGGATTTTTGCTGCTGAAGGTGACTGGTCTCGTCTTGTAAATACACATATGAACCGAATTGAAAGCTGTGTTTTTACACCAGCTTAGGTGGCTCAGAGCATCAGTTGATGTCACTGCAGTGCGTATTGTTTGGGAGGTCCTACGGTTCCAGTCCCGACGGTGACAGGATTTTCGGAACTGGCTACAGAGCTAGATCGAAACCAGCCGCTGTCGGGAGAAGAATTCTAGCGGCCGGGTGCTCTGATAGGTAGTTTTCCGTGGTTTCTCCGATCAACACCATGCGAATGCCGGAGCAGCGCCCTAACAAAAGTGCCACAGACAGTGCACCATCTTTCCTTCCTTTTCCTTGTCCTATCCACACCCCTTACTTACACAGACTTACACTACTACACATTACTACACTACCACACATGCCAGGAGACCAGTTGGGAGCTTAGAGCTTGTTCTCTACTGGAGGGAGGTACCTGATTGGGAAGATTCCTCGCAAGCCATAGGGTTGTTCGGCATCGGATCTCGCCATCCAGCGGGTGAAGATCACCGCCACCTTCCACAATAAAAACATGTGCTACACTTACGGGTCTAATATTAGCTGTTAACGCGCCCGGATTGACTAATCAATGAAATCAATCTCCGTTGCCTCACCATATTTTGGGAAACGCTGAACGATATTTGACCCATACTGAATAAACTTTACTATATCCGTAATATGAAATGGCTTTTTGCATTAGAGAAGGCACAAAGTACTAGTGTATTTTAAGAAGAGGTTTACAGTGGCATTAAAATTATTTAAGTACGTAAATCTAATTGATCGAATTTAAAATTCATTTGTATAATACTGCGTATAATGCTTCGTAAAGGAGATACGTACGGAGAAGGATCCGTAAAGGAGAAGACTCATTGTCCAAAAAGGTTATTAGACACCATAGGAGAATATGTCTTACATACACACATTTAGAAACATTCGATCAACACAATTTCTAAGGTTTTTAAATATTTGTAGTAATTATTATTTTTTGCTCCTCTACAAGTTCCACTATTCCTACTCATTTCAATCTCCACCCCACCTGTTTCTCTTCCCCTCTCAGTTCCCATCTAATTGCCAATGAGTGAAAGCCAATTGTAGGAAAAGTTTGTTTACCTTCACATGCTTTGTTATAATACCAGCTCTTCTTTCATGGCCTGTAACGCCTAAAATCTTCCAAAGTCGAATAATTGCTGCACTTTACTTTTTTATGGATCGCTAAAAACCTCCCAGCATCGCGGCCTCGAACGGACGCTAAATATTAAGAAGTCAAATTTTATCAACGTGCACAAGAGAAATTACATACTTGACAGTCTCTGAATCCATTCTTTAAAAGACACAAAGCGTCGTTGAAATAAACTAGATTTGGACAACTAGAGTAACAAGATCTATGCATACTGCACAGTAAAGGTAGAATGTAGAGCAAACGAAGATTACACGTACGTTTTTCGAGGCAACATTTTAAGACTACCAACAGAGTATCGATCATATATACTCCAACACACGCACACACACATACACACGGCTGGAACTCAATGCCTTGAGGTATTCAGTTGACATGGAATACAAGTCTCTGTGCTCAGAAAAAACGACTTTGGGGTAAAAAGCAAAGAATCCCCATTATAAGCTATGAATGCTTTTACTAGTTTTCTCTATGACAAATTACGCAATAGCGCGATATTTAAATATAAGGAATAGCAAATGCAAAGAAAACTACATACTTCGTGAAGTACGATGTTTTAACAATGATTTTTCTGCGAGACATGCGTAAGATGGTACTATCAACAAATTGTCTTGTGGTATACATCATATTTGCTGAAACTAATATTCTTAAAATATCCATCATTTTACTTTCCCTAATATCGGGAGCGGTGGCTCAGTGCAAAACTTGATGTCACTGCAGTGCCTTTGACCGGCAGGTCCTAGGATCGAGTCACGGCGGCAGGATTTTCGATACTAGATTTTTCCAGCTACGGAAATTGAACCAGATTTTAATTAAAATATCGTTTTGAGGTCACCTAATATCCAAAAAGAATTTGCTAATGTCCCACTGTCTGACCGTACGATCATTCTGTCCGTCTGTAAACAACACTAGCACCTACTCCGCAAATAGATTTTTCCAATCCGGACATTCCTCGATCTATATGGCACGATTCAAGGCTCAGTGAATTTGAAACGAATATTTTAGTTTGGGGAGGAACTTCACTAGAAGTCTCTGGTCTATTTTCAAAATTTTCTCACAAATGCCGTCAATATTTTTTTATTTTATTTTTTGCTTGAATTCACTATTAAAATTCACTTACAAAGACAGCGTAGGTCGCATTTCCCCTTCCACTGTGTCGTCTGAATTTGCGAAAGTGTGAAAAATAAAAAAAGTTTATGAATCCCCTTGTTCTGTAAATAAAACGTTCTGTAACTAATTTATGACATTTTCTGAGTAGCAATACACCATATATACATTTTCTTTACGATACATTCGTGTAAGTGTTGCTCACATTCCGTTTTAAGCATTATGTGTGGTCAGGATCGAATTGTGATGTCCCTCCTGTGTAAATTCTAGTTTCAAGCGTTATTCACGCAAGAGAGGTTTCACGTTAATGATCTGAGTGGTCTGAGTGGCCTGAGGGGCAGAAGAGGAAGATTGCATGTTGGGGGAGGGTTTTGAAGATTTCCATGAGAGAGAAAATGACGTGTGGAGGGTGTACAACTACTTGAGGGTGGAGGGAATTCGGTAAGAGAGAAAGTGACGTGCGAGGGGTGTACAAACTACGTAATGGAGGGAGGGGAAGAGGGTGAGAATCTAGAAGGATTCGACTACAAGCTTCAAAAGACCACTCAGAAAGTACGCAATTGTTTTAAATCAATGTAGGCCTGAGGTTCGTAAAATGGAGAAATGAATCTCCCGAAAACCGCTGCCACCGGATGTGATGTCCCTCCTGTGGGAATTCTAGTTTCAAGCGTAATTCACGCAGGAGAGTCAATAATATGAGTGTTCGGGGAGAGAAGTGGAGGGGGAAATGAGTACGAATATGGTCATTGTAATTGAATTTATTGCTCCATACTAGCCGTCACCATTCTCCTTACTAAGAGGGAGCTCGGAAGCTCCTTCCGAGTTCATGGCGGAGATCTCTGTGCCGTGCCCATCGCCGCCAGTCGCCTTCGAATCTTCCGTTCCCGCCCGCCGAAACTTCGCCATGAACCCGAAAGGAGCTTCTACCCTCTGCAAGCCCAGATTGGTGCTATGGTAAGTAGCTGACGCCATCACTAGCGCCTCTCGACTTCCTTCATCCTTTATCTTCCTTCTCTCTCACTCTCCCCTTCATTCTCTCCCTCTTAGAACATTTTAATGGGTAATTATAGAAAACAACAGATATGGAGATACGTCACTCTCTTTGTGAACCTCAATTCCTGATTCTTTCAAAATAAAATTGACGTAATGGTTCTTTTTATATATCACTCCCTGGTGTCTGTGAATCATTGCTCACATTTGTTATAAAATATGAGAGTTCCGTTCTAATTGTCGAGCAGTGTAACATTTCTTGATGCTTCCTCTCTTTAAGAGTGTAAATATGAGATACCAAACTTCCCAAAGGAAACGTAACAGCTAACATTAGGCACAATACAATGGAATATACTGAGGACGTCCAATGCCGCGTCACCGAAATATGATATAGTACTCACTTCAAGGTCTTGCTCGCGACCGCGGGTACATGACCAAATAAGGTACTTTAGAACGTCCACTACGTCACACACATTCTCACAAATCCCCGCGAACCTCCACCCGTCCCCCGCCGCCCCGCTGTCCAACCCTGCTTCGCGTGGGCCACGTCACCCAGCGTGGATACCAAATTTTTTAAAGGAAACGTAATGACTGACAGACACAATACAATCGAATAAACTGCAGACGTCAAATGCCGCGTCAGCGAAATATGATCTAGTATTTCCTTGTGGCGCCTGTCCAAACGTCACCGCGTTTTCATGACCAAAAAAGGTAATTCGTGAGGAGAACGATCGTTTCGTCACACACATTATTACCAATCCCCGCGACCCTCCACCCGTCCCCCGCCGCCCCGCTCCACCCTGCTTCGCGTGGGCCACGTGACCCAGCGTTCGCTGCTGTGCGCGGGAGCTCCCGGCTGGGCCAGTCTGCGTCAGCGCCAGAGGAGTCCGCGCGTCGCCAAGGACCCTTCCTCGAGGAGCCTCACGCCCGAAGACATGCAGCCGTCCATGTACTGCATCCCCCGCAGGGAGCGCGTGCGGTGGCTGCTCTCTGCGGCATGCGCCGTGGTGCTCTGCTCTCTGCTGCTCAGCCTCTACTTGCCCAGGGAGACACACGGACCGGGGACCATGCCTTTCAACGGCACCAATGCAACTCTCAACGGGACGGACGACATGCTACTCAACGCCACCAACACCACTCTCACCGGGGCCGACGCCATGCCATTCAACACCATCGAAGCAACTCTCAGGGGTACCGACGCTCTGCCTGTCAACGACACTCATGGAACCGTCGGCGGCAACTCCACCACGGGGGGCGAGGAAGGCGGTCCGCGCACCATCGTGCTGACATGGGATGGTGCAGTCAACCAGTCAGAAGAACAGCTGCAAGATGAGTGGCGCGACCAAGGGGTCTTTAATTCTTCAGGTTTTGGCCAGGCTGTGGAAGAAGTGTTCGTGGACCGCAACTTGACGGATTCAGGCGCTTCTGCAGTTGCGGCTTCCTTTTCGGTCATCGTCATCTTTGCTCTCATCGCCAAGTGAGTTAGACTGTTTTCGGAGAAGTCGTAATAATGATGTCGGGCGCCACCAGCCGCACAAATTTAGTGATAAAATATTTTGCCTTGTCTCGTCATTTACAAATTAGAAGCGAAAAATCCGACGTACACAAGTTTGGGAACATATTTTCATCCAATAGTTGTCTACAACACAACGCGAGACAGGAAGTATTTTCGTCAGGAATCAGTATCAGTAGCACCCATCAACAAAAAACAATATATTATTTTATATCATATTGCCAGATGATATTAAACAAGAACGATCGATTCACATGTTTAAATACCATGCTCAATCTTTTCTGCTGCTAAACTATTTGTATCCTATCAAAAACGAAAATAATTATTTTGATAGAGTATTATTGTTTTGGTTATCATTGGTACTGTATAATTCTAAAAGACTCACTATGCTTCTAACGAGTATTGTACTTCGCTTCTAGTTTAATGACCCCCACCTCAATCCTTCATGTTCCCAGATATTCCTTCATGCTTTTCTTGATCTACAAAGTAATTATTGAGATGGTTTCTACTTTTGCTTCTGTATATAGTGTAAATGAAACATAAAAACCTGCGCACGTTTTCATGAGCTCATTCAGTTGTTAGTAAGAAGTATAGTTATTTCATGAATAGTAACATCAATTAAACGTTCCGCACGTTCTAATGGGAGAGGTTCGATCTTTTTTAGCAGATTTGCCATTGCAAATACATCTTATTACACGGAAGAATAGTTCCTGTATCAGCTTTTGCTATAAATTAGTTTTTATCCTTATCAGCTTATGCATAAAATTCAACTTAACATAGTCTAAGGACTAGGGTGGAGATGAGAAAAAACCTAAACCGATTGCAGTTCTCACCTATAGTACATCGCACCTGGTTTTTAATTTATTTCTCATTACATAAATAAATAGTTCTATTAATAAAATATTGCACTTCATTTTAATTAATTTTGTAATTTTTTATAGGTGGGGACTCATGTTTTGTGGCTAGAGATTGGAACAAAACATCAGCAAGGATGCAACAGGTCACGTTGCCAACCCGACATTCTGAAGATCATATTTCTGTTCGTTTTGTGAACAACTTCAGTATGTAAATATTAAACGTGTACCTTCAATTATACATTATCAATAAAGGCAACTTAAAATAGTAAAATGTTCATTTTTATGCTGGAATTTTTTCCTCTTTCCAAGGGACCTACATTCCTACTCTTGGGATAAATAAATGCAAAATTGATGACAGAACTGACGAACACGGTGATACGGAGAATGCCATGGTAAAAATGGCCACTGTAAAAATATTCACCTGCTAAGTTGGGGTCTCATTATTAATTGTATATTTCTTTGTTACTTTGCTACATTATCTGATTTTGGCAGGTAGGAGACTTGGCAGCAGAAAATCTTTGTTCGCAGATTCTGTGTTTCTTACTATTTTAATGCATTTCTCTCGTTTAGAGATTTTCATTTTAACTTCAACATCCACTAATTTTGGCAGAATGGAGACTGATTTAGGCTTCGAAATTGTGTGTTGTGGGGGAACTTGAAAATTGGGCAGAAAGACTTATAAAGTGTCTTTCTGGTTCCCTGCAAGAGAGGATTCTGAATCGTCGTTAGAATCTGCCTTCTAACACGGAGTATTGAAAGAGGATAACCATGTACCCCTGTGTTCTGGGAGAAAGGAATTGATTATCTCTCCTTTCTTATTCCTTATTTATGCTAGCAAGAAACAACGCATATTTCGCTCCTCTACGGCCCCAAAAATTGCTGGGTGAACTATTGTCTCAGACTTTCGAAATTAGGTACCGACCGTGCATTAACCCATTCAATAGCTTTGCATTGCAAACGCGGGTGGGGTGCAGCTTGTTCGTCAAACAACTCTGCTTTTAACAACGCATGTGAACGGCGTCTTAAATAGAAAGAACTGTGTTTCTCGGAAAAGCGACACTTTGAGGCGCTTTATGTATTATTGTTGTTATGTATTATGCTTGCTTCGGCCCGGCCCGAGGAAGCGGTGATCTCTGCTGGCCTTTTGCGAGTCAGTTATTCTAGCGACGATTCCTTCTTCCTTACCTTGTTTTTTCTTTGTACTTTTGTTCCTTTTACTTTTACTTTTGTACAGACAAACTCTCTAGGGCGCGGTACGTTTGAAATATACACCATTTACTGTCAATTTATACCAAAGACAGGTTATAATTTTCTTAATAAGATTAGGTGCCAAATTTGAGCTATGTTGGGTGCCTATGTGTAAACAGACACAAAATGGTGAAAATATACCTGTCGAGATAGCTCCTATTTTTTTCTTGGGCCCGTTTTCCCTTCAGTGATATCTGTTCCTTTTCAAGCTTTTCATTGTACTTAAAAGTTAATACTTACTCACACTGAAGAAATTTGATAACCAGGTTGTCTCAATGACACTGTACGTTTTCATTAGATAACGAAGTTTCAGTCAAATGCCAATTTTATTCTTTCAACGTTGACAATCGAAATTAATTAAATTTACTGACAACGATATTACTTGAACAAATTTTACGGTGTCTAAAATGCCAATTTCTGCGATTTAACTTGAGATTCCTATTTGTACGTTAATTATTAAGCTGGCGACGTTAGCCGAATTACTTAACTACGCAATGAGATGTTCAGGAAGTTAAGCAACAAAGACACCATGGATGTCTGTATGGGTGACCATCTGGGGACTACAGTTACTAGCGTCACCGTAAGTCTGGTCGAAGAAATAAAAGGCAATGACTGACCGCAACATTTCCGGACAAAATACAAAACTTAACGGATGATATATAAATATGTGTGTGTATGTGTGTGTGTGTGTGTGTGTGTGTGTGTGTGTGCGCGCGTGTGCGTGTATGTGTATGTGCGTGCATGTGTTTCTCTCATTAAGAAATTTCCATTGTAATTTCAACATTCTCAAATTTTGGCAAGTGGGAGACTTTAATGGCTGAAATACACCCGTAGGAAATCGCTCCTATTTATATTTGGCCCTTTTTCCCTACAAGGACTTCCTCCCCCATCTCAAGCTCTTCATTTCTACTTAAAAGTTAAAAATATTCTTTCAGTGAAGACATTTGTATACCAGATTGGCTCAGTGAGATAATGAGTTTTCACTAGACATCGGATTTTTAGAGAAATGCCAATTTTACTATTTCGACGTTGACACTCTAAAATTATTTCATTCATATTCCATGTCATACTAGATAAACAACTTTTATGGTGTTTACAATGTCAATTTCAGCGTTTCATTTTAAAATTCGTTTAAAGTTCGTTCAGTTTAAAGTCCGTTAAGTACCTTATTTTTGGATTTAAAAATAATGGCTCTGTAGAAGCATGTTTCGTAGCTGTGTCATAACCGTGCTTAACTGCTTTAAGCCTGGGGTTAAGTCGGATGGAGAGGGTGTTGTAAAGAAAACGGGTTGCCCGCACCGAAGTTGAAAGGAGGTCAATAATAAAAATATTACTAGTATTTTTTTTTAAATTCCTCTTTACTTTTCGCGGTTACTCGTTTTCCAATATTTCAGAAACTAACGTATTGTCGATAAAAGAACCGGGAGCGGTAGCTCAGTGCATCAACTGATGTCACTGCAGCGCCTCTGACCGGGAGGTCCTAGGTTAGAGTCCTGACGGCGGCAGGATTTTCGACACTAGCTCTTCAGCTAGGTCGAATTCAGTCGCCGTCTGGAGGAGAATTCTAGCGGCCGGCTGCTCTGATCGGTAGTTTTCCGTGGTTTCTCCGATCAACACCAGGCGAATGCCGGAGCAGTACCCTACCAAACGGGCCACGGACCCCGCGCGATCTGTCCTTCCTCTTCCTTGTCCTATCCTCTCCCTTTACACACACACACATACACTAACATGCACTACACTGCCACATATTCCGGGAGACCGGTCGGGAGCTTAGAGCTTGTCCTGGCTGGGGCGGTGCCCCGCTGGTGGGAGAGTCCAGGTTAGGGGGAAACCCCACTAGCCGAAGGTAGGTCGGCGCCGGATCTCGCCATCCAGCGGGAGAAGATCACCACCATCTCCCGAGAAAAAAACAAGCACTACACTAACGGGACTAATGACCACAGTAGTTGACGCGCCCGGAAACACGAAAAAATCAATCAATCAATCGATAAAAGAAGTGAAGTTTGCAAAAACATGAAAATGTAATGTTTTCTTTATTTCCCGAGGAAAAAAGATGCTCATTTACATAAAAACTTCTCAAACCTGAAGAAAGCCTTTAGGATTTCACAATGTGTGAAGCATGTTCCCCTTACTCTTATTCTTTTCAGATTTCTTCCCCATCTTCTTAGATTTCTTCCTCTGTGAGAGGGCGCCATTCCAAGGCAAATGAAAGCTTTCGTTGTCCTCTTGATTTGCTCCGTAACCGCGGCACATTGTAAACGCGCACAACGCCTTGTGTAGACCGGGCTCCGACACGTGGAATCGCCTGCCTGCCGCCTGGAGTTTGAGCGATGAACGGTGGTGAGAGATTCGGTTGCGTCTCCAGCATTCATTCGACGCGGACTGGGCACACCGATAACAGGCCAAGTCTCGGTATCGTTCGTTCTCGATACTGGCAGTGTCGGAACTGGGATTATCGGAACCAGCAGTATCGGCGCGCCTGGTCTCGCCGCCGACAACGAACGGGACTCAGGGCGTTTTGGCCCGGCCCTAACGGCTAGCTACAAATTACTTCACTTTCGTAGAAAATCTAAAGGTAACTCTAAAAAATTAGAAATCGCTCTTTTCATCCATTGTTGGTTGTGGAAATTTCACCATTGATTTTTGGAGACAGTCTCGAAAAAGGTGCAGTTAATCAATGTAATAATTTTAAAAAAATTGATATTACAATAAATGTACCTACACAAAATATTGTTAAATGAAGCTGTACTTCTTTTCATGTTGTGAAGGCCCAATGGGTCTTATGGAGAATCCGCGCGTAGTTGCCGAGGCGACACGTTCGCTCGCCCACTCGCTCCAGAATCGTCAAAATTAGGGCTACCTTTGTCAATATATTCATCGAATTCAAAAAATGTTTATTTCCTCACTTCCTATAATAATAATAATAATAATAATAATAATAATAATAATAATAATAATAATAATAATAATAATAATTTTATAATAATAATAATTACTATTATTATAAAATTTAAAAAACGCGAGATTAGCAACATTTGATTAAATTTTTAATTTCAATTGAGTGTCAATTAACATATCAATTTGTTGTTCTCTTCTTTTATTGGGAGTTTGGAGGTGTCAGTATTGAAACGGATTTTGAATCCAAGATACATCTTCGTTTTGAACAGGAAAATATTTAAGAAATGATTTTTGTAGATCCAATTAATGTTGGACCAAATTATTTTTTATGTTTTTATCGAGATTAGCATTTCTGCTTACTAAAATATTGTGCAAATTAGGAAAGCATTCGATATTTCCTTTCAAAATGCAATCTGCCCAAAATTTCAGTTTTAAAAGAGAATCGTCAATTTCACTTTGTACCTTGAAAATATTGATATTTGTGCCTTGCAGAGATCTGTTGAGTTCATTGAAACAGGTAAAAATATCTGCTAGATATATCATTTTCTGAATCCAAACTGCATCATTTAATTGTAAAGCTAATTGAGGTGCACGTTCAGAGAAGAAAATTCTTATTTCGTCTTTTAATTCGGAAAATCTTGCTACACTTTTCCATGAGATAATCAATGGACGTGTGTGTGCAACACTAGTGTTTCATGTACCAGTTTTAAACCATATATCCATTATTGATATGGAAGTCTATTTGAAATAAAAAAGTGTAAATAATTAATAAGAGTTGAAAATATTAATTGTAAATAAATAATATGTATTATCAATTATGATATAAAAACAAAATAAATACTCAGGTGAACGCTTGAGCATGATTGAATTTAACAGATGGTAAGTGGTTAACAGAACGAATATGTGACATACGCCTTGATTGGTATATTTGAAGAACATGAATTTTCCCAATCTCAAAATTTTGTTTTATTGATATATTATATTAATCTAATATGTTATAAAGACATACTAATACCCTGTTTCTATGTGAATAATTCCTTGTACAGATGATTTCCATTTTACCTGTGTTTTAGCTGAGCAAATAGAAATAGTTGCGGAACCTCTATCAATGTTCCAGGTTCTCGGAATTTGTTTCTTCTCTTCCCTATCCAAATTTATTCAATTTCTCCTACCTTTGTTTCATTACCACTTTCTTCTTATCCCTGGTCCTCTTCTATATTTACTTTCCCAACTCATACAACTGACTTGTTTCATATTTCAAATCGGTGATCACTTTGCTCTCTGACGCAACGGAATGCAGAGAGGACTTCCTTGAACGATATTCAGATTTACTCTGGAATAGAGTAATAAATGTAAATTGTTTATCATTTACAAACGAAATGAATATATTGGTTCAGAAAGAAAAAAATAACATAGAAATAATAAAGCACCCAATTCACACAATTAGATTGCTTTTTCATTTGTGTGTTAATTTTTCTTTCTGAACAAATTTATTTATTTCTATAATGTATGTATATATTTCAAACTACATTTCTTCCTCTATTTCAGAGTAATAGAACAGGAAAAATGATGGACTATTGGTGCATACTTTCTCACGTTATTTCTAAATTTGCAATTTTCAAAAATTCAGAGAGTTCGAAGAAAATGAGACCTGTGCCATTTTTTTAAGTGTTACTTGTTGTATCAGTGGAAAAAAAATTTAAAGCAAAAAATGTGGGGCAGTTTTTGAGAAAATGTTTTTTCTGCTTGTATAAATTCCAAGCAGAAAGTTTGCAAAAAGACTCGTTTTTTTCAAAAAATTGTATGTAATTTTTTTGAAGCTGATTTTTGGAACAAATTTTGTTTAAGACAAAAATTTCTATGACTTCCATTATTTTTAATTGTTAAAATTTTGCAATTTTCGAAAATACAGTGTTTGCCGGGGTGAGAATAACGCCATCTTTACTGTTCTTTAATACATGCAGTCATGAAATTAAAAGAAAAAAATTGGAGCCTTTTTTTTTTTAGAAAAATGTTGAAAAATATTTAAAAAATTGCCAATATTTGGAGCTATTTTGATATTCTGGATACAAAATGAAGTGTATTAAATTTAACAATATCTTATGGTTTTTTTTCTTCTATAAACTAGTTTGTTTAATAAGTAATGATCACAGAAGCTCTATGAAGTAAAAGTTGAAAACCAAAGCAATGTTGCTATGGTGAGTAAGTTGTTCAGAATGGTCAGAGAAGTAAAAAATACAACACATTAATGGCAACTTTCCAAAGAAAATATCTATGCTTGGAACATTCAAAGATAATCCGTTAAGTTTATAATTATAAATTTGTAATAAATTACAGTAACAAAGAATGGATCAACACTTACGTGAAATGCCTGAAAGTAAAAACATCAATATGAGGTGGAAAAATCTGAAATGCGTCATTTTGCATGTAGCAGAAGAAACTTTGGGAAAAAGGAAGAAGAGAAGAAATAACCGTGAGCTAAGAATATGGAATGAAGACTTGGCAGATCTCATAAGGAAAAAGAAGAATGCCCATCTACAATATCTTTCCATTTGATCTCTTCACGATAAACAAGTATATAAAAGATCATCAGCAATTGTTAAGAAAGAAGTGTGGCGTATGAATCGCCAGAGCTGGAAAACATTTCTTGGTGAAATGGAACATGATCTGCAGGGAAGACAGACAAAAGCCTACAAAATATTAAAACAACTTAATAAGAATGAGAAAGACAATATAAAACCAGAAGACAAGTGGCTTCATTATTTTGTAAATCTATGGAGAAGTGAGGACCAGCAAGAAGGAGATATAGCTTTCAAGGAAGAAATAGTTGACCCAATAACAATAGAAGAGTTGAAGTGGGTTCTTAAACACATTAAAAATACAAAAGCACCTGAGTCAGACAACATCAACAATGAACTCTTTAAATATGCATCTGAAAGATTTTCCCTAGAGCTGCTGGACTTTCTTAATACTTGCTGGGTATACGGTCACATCCCAGAAGAATGGAGGACTGCTGTAGTCGTCCCCTTATATAAAAATGGTGATAGGAAGAACTGCTCTAATTACAGAGGGATAAGCCTTTTGAATTCTGGATACAAAATATATGCCAAAATTATAAATCAAAGGCTAGCACCTATTTCAGAGGTGCTCTTATTGGAGGAGCAAAATGGGTTTAGGAAAGGCAGGTCTTATATTGACTGCATATTTACAGTCTCACAGATAATAGAAAAGCATAGAGAACGTCCCAAAGCATAGATGACGTTCTTAGCATTTGTAGCTTCAGAAAAGGCATTCAACACTGTTAATCAAACAAAATTATGGGAGGTGTTGCTAAGAAGAGGAATTCCACAACATCTAGTAATAGCCATTCGTAGTATGTATGTGAATACTACAGGAGATGGATCAAGTAATGAATACAAATCAATAAATCAAGGCGTAAGACAGGGGTGTCCCATGTCACCTATTCTTTTTAATTTATATTTTGATGACATGATTAGGCGATGGGAAAGCCAATTGGAAACAAATTTTATCGGAAAAATTGCCTTGAATACTTTACTATTTGCAGAAGACCAGGTTATCCTATCAGACTCGGAAGAAAATCTACAAATCTCTTTAGTCTTTTTAATATTGCTTAAGATTTTAATTTAAAATTATCCTCATTCAAAACCAAAGTCATGGGTTTTAAAGGAGTCTTTCCGCTTCGAGCAGAAATTGAAATAAATAATAACGTAATTGAACAAGTCTCAAATTTTCATTATCAGGGATACAATATAGCCTATGATCATTCTAAAGACTTAGAACAAAAACTCTCTAAATTCCTGCAGCTACGTGGTACAATGAAGTAACATCTGCTAAAGAAAGTAAGAAAAGACACTGTTCTTAAATTCTATAGAACTATGGCAGTTCCAGCCCTCTTGTATGGTTCAGTGGCATGGACAATAAAAAGTCAACAGAGAAAAAAGATTGAAGCAGCAGAAATGAGGTTTCTGAGACCACTAGCGGGATACTCTTTGTAGGACTACAAGAAAAATTAAATTAGGTCAGAACTTCAAGTTTGCAATATAGGCCAAATATTAGATTCACATAGATCCCAATGGTAGGACCATCTTCAGAGAATGGACAGTTCATGCATCCCTCTTCAAAGCAAAGCAGAAGAAATGTAGGACGCCCACGACTGCGACGGAATGATCAAATGAAACTCCTGGAGACGGAACAGGCTTAAAGGCCTAATCCTTGCTGTATATGATGATGTAATAAATTAATTTTGAAATGCATTAAGCAACACCTGTATTTTGGTTTCATAGCATTGTTTATCAAAATTATGCTACTCAGAAGAATTAAAATGATCACCAGAACAATGATCTGTCGATGTTTGGATTTGACATTTTGGATATCATAAAAAATAGGCACATGTACTGCCTAATTAAGAACTAAAGTAACCCACAATAGAATAATAACCCATTAGAATTATAATGGTACACACAATGATTACATTCCACCACATAATAAATCAAGAACTCAGTAGTAATACAAAGCTAAACGCTAGCAAAAACATTAATAAGTGAGTAAGGGAACAGTGAACCACTTTTTTTAAATTTACTTATTACAACACATGAAAATTTACAGCAAAATTGTCCTTATCTCTGAACAATATGCATGAATATCGTCATAGTGACCACAATAAGTTGTATGTCAAATCTACCGAAGTTTTCAGGAGGAATGAAAAACATTCTTTACCTCTCACTGACTTGACAGTCATTTTCACAAATGTAAAATCATGATATTCGGTTTTTCATTAGACCATCATCTTATGATCTATTGCAACTACTGCAGTTCTCTAGACTGAACACAACGGTGGATTTATGCATGAAACACTAACTGTTGCAGCAACCCTTCAATTATCATGTGATGCTAATATCAGCTGGGAAACTGAGGAAAAGAAAGCAAAGAAAGGGACTAAGAAAAAAGGAAAAGCAAAGAAGAAAGTGAAGATAAAGGTAAAGGAAGTTGAAAATGATAATAAAGATGAAAAAGAAGCCAAGGTAAAAGAGAAGAGAATGCAGAAAAAGAAGGAAAATTAAAGATTTTCTTATTTGGCCCAATTCTGTGTGTTCTGTATTTACTTAAAAAAACATGTATTCTGCACATTCTTACTTCTTGTTTATGAAACTTCAGTAATGAACATTAATTTGCCAATGGTTTTCTGTGCAGAATCTCTCTTTCAGAATAAAAAAACACACTCGAAAGAAAGTCTTTACCAAGACCCCAATGAAAATACATTATTGATAAAAAATCATCAAAAAGTAAAAAGTTTAGACAAAATAATAAAAAGGGAAATTTGGAGGAAAAGAGCAAATGAAAACAAGCAAACTGTTTTTATTGACTGCAAAATAAACACTCATGGTACATGGTTACAAGTGATTACACTCAAAATCACACAGAATAGACATTTTTGTCTTTTGTTCTTTAGATATGATAGAAACATTTTGTTGAATTTCAGTATTAAAGAAATATTCTTCTCTCAGGAAAAGGGAAGACTTGTTTCTTCAACAGACAAGTCATAGCAAAACTTGTATTAAAAAAATTACTCAGTAATTGTAGTATAGCAAATCAGATTTCAGTTTTAAATTCTCATTTCCATCCATATGAATATACATTTCTTAAATATCAATATAACTAAAAGACTAAACTAATAAAATATACGAAACAAAAGGGGAAGAAAATATGTAGGAGGACATAAAATATAAGCAAGCAACTAATATAAAATTATTCCCATTAGAAAAACCATTAGCAAGCTAGACAGTGTCATTAGCCAAATTGCTTAACTACGCTCCGTCAAGTCATGGAAGTTAAGCAATTTGAGCCACCATGAGTTCCTAGATGGGTGACCATTTGAGTACCCTGGTCAGTAAGGGCACCAAGTGCCTGGTTTGTAAATCATAAGTCTAAACAATTTCAAATGAGGCTATTGATTTCAAAAGGAAAAAAATCCAATTTTTATTCAAAATGAATGATGAAAGGTCATCAGGTGCTCATGCTAGTCCTCTATAAACACATGAACTTTTTTTGGTTTTGAAAAGGAAAATATCACATTGTTTTTCATTTTTGAATACTAGTTGGATTCAGAGGGCAAAATCTGCTGTTGGAAGAGACAGAAAAAAATCTCCAATTCTGCCAATTGGCTACCTTCATTGTAGTTTTTCTGATATTGGGCATGTTGTAATATTGTGTGATTTTGAGATTGTGGTGTATGTCAGAAATAATATTGCAAAGAATTCAGCAAAGCATAAGTGTAATTGTCAGTGGCTTTAAAGTTCAATACAAAGAGTGTTATATTATTGTTTTGCAAAGTAGGTAGGTTGTTTCTGTGCATTCAGTTATGGATACAATTCTGTTATGTGTATCATCCATGTGTCCTATTAAAGCAAACAAAAGGATTCAGTAGCCAAGCAAATGGAAAAAGATTGATGCTAAAAATGTGAGGAAATAATATTATTGACTTAGTTTTGTGAAAACAAATACAAAACGTATTAATGTTTGAATTAAGGTATATGTGTTAACACTGACAAGAATGATAATGTTGAAAAAGGGTTTTAGTTATGACACAGAATTCAGAACAAAGATTTTTAAGAACACACTCTTTTCAACAGGTATGTATTAGGAGATTTCTTCAGCACTTTACCACATTATAATGAGGTCCAATATGACTCTGTACAAAACAATTAGACTCGCCTGTGATAGATGGGGGGGGGAGTCAGAACAAAAACAGAATACTTGGCATGTGTGGTAAATGGCTTCTTAATGCTCCAATAAATCATACATATCACAATTTACAATTTACAATCTCAAAAATTAGGTATTTATCAAAAAAACTACCTCTTCCTGCAAAAATACTTCATTATTTACACAAAATTATTCATAATAAACAAATTATGCGCATAAAATGCTAAAAATGAGTTAAAGAAAAAATGGTAATTCTATAAAATTTAGAAAAATGGGGATTGCTTCTTTTGAAAACCAATAGTCTCAAATATAAAAATTGTTTGTATGATTTACAATTTCATTCTTATTCATTCCTGTTCCTGTTATATTGCATACATCCATTTCAGATGAAGTATTGCAATTAAATGAAGTACAGCTTATCACTCAAGGTTGGAGAAGGCTCTTCGTGGAGATGTTCACCCACCAAGCGGGCTAGGCGATGTGCATACTGAAACAATATTCAACATTTCAGACTATTTGATACTACAATTATTTTTTCATGTGTTTGTAAGATAACTAAATATGTTTTATGTAATTGTACACTGTGTTCATAGAGCACACAAGAGCCAACATGTACTGTAATTCAACCATTACATAGTGAATACAATCATAGACTCATGCAGACATGCATGCAGAAGATATAGTACAAAAGTTAGAAAAAGTAGGCATCTACTGTAGTGATATTATGTAACTGTCATAAACACGTAATTGTAGTTCATCAGTATACCAACCTAGGAAGGTTAAAATTGAAATTTAACAAACTAGTTACTAAATAACTATTACAACCCTCATCTGCCTGGCACACCCATATTTGCACACTGTGAAAATCTTATGACATTTCTGGATTTTACCTTAAAATGTTGCAGTAAAGCAATTAGAACCCCTTATTGTTTTCAATTCCATCTAATCTGGTGCAAACATTTGCATTTCAAAATTTCAAGAAGGAAGTTTCATAATACAAAAATTTTTTTTTTTAAAAGCCGTTCTGTGGGTAGCAAGTTGTGTGAGCAGGTTGTAATATTTTTTGTTTAATTTAGATTGTTCAATGAAATTTTTTACTAGTTGATATTATCCATTTCCTAATTAATAACTTAAACATGCTGCAGTGATTTTATTATTATAATTTTTATATTTTGGATGATGTTTCATGAATGTCATTTTACTGTGCCTGTACAAGCATGGTAGGAAAATATATTAGCAGGAAGTATCTGAACATAATTGTCGATATTCCCTCATTGAGGCCAACTCGCTCGATGAAATTCTTGTTCTTATGGATTATGTTATATAAAATATTGATGATTTATCAATGGTGCTATTTAATTGTGAAGATTTATCAGATGAAGATCGAGATAACTCCAAAGATTTCTGTGTGAATCCATTTTGCTGACTTACTTACTAAGTATTTTCTGTTTCTTAATGCATCAACTGCAACTTTTGAATGCCGAGAATCAAAAGTTCTGCAATTGTAGTACATGTAATATCTCGGGAGGTAGTGGTGTCCGTCCTCCGTTAGAATGTGAGATCTGGCACAGACCTATACACCACATCGTAAAGCATCTGCTGAGTTGGTGACTACTTCTGAAAGTTGTATACATATCAAAGAGATCTTGCCAATGATCTGTTGCAATGCATTATACAGAAGAATTCAATGTGTCTGCAGTGAAACTGGCATCCAAACCAGAAACCTAATAAAGACATGATCCTTCTCAATGCATTTTTCAATATCGAGGAACCTTTGGTGTTTGATATGGTCAGCAATAAATAATACCAAGCTAAAATAAGTACAAGTAAATAGAAAAATTATAATTGATTAACTGTTCTTATGGATTCTCGAAACTTTACACTGCAATGTGAATGATCAGGAGGGGTTTGGGTTACTTGCTTTCACTTTTATTGTACAAAATTAGCATTTTTTTCTCTTCATTTCCTTTTTATGATAAATACATCTATTTCAACTAAATATTTATATTTCAAATATATCTTAATGTTTTGTGTAATTATTTATAGAGCTAAGATTAAAATCTTGTAAAACAAGATAGAGAAAAAATGGTAACAAGTTTGTATGAGTCTGTACATCATATCTGCCTAGTGTGCACAGAAGTATTTTTCTTCTTACTCAGATATTTTTATTAGAAGTAAGTTTTTATATGCTTTTTAGATTTTGAGACCACTTTTCCTTATAAAATAACACAATGACTTAAAGAAAATCTAAAAAAAAATCCAGGTTGACAAACATGTAATTAAGGCAATTTGTAATTCAACCATTACATATTGAATACAATCACACTCATGCAGACAATATAGTACCGTACAAAAGTTAGTTAGAAAAAGTAAGAAACCACTATAGGGATATTAAGTAACTCATAAACACATAATGGTATTTTATCAGTACACTGACTGAGGAAGATTAAAATTGAAATTCAACAAAAAAGGAAAAAGGTACTACACATTTATTACATTAAATTGCACAAAAGTAGTAACATTATTAGTACTTTTCTTAAATTTTATACTAATGTGATTTTAAAAATGTATTATTTAAAAAATCTTTATTGAGAAGGCCAAACTTTTTTGCTGCTATATTTGGTTTACACTATGTATGTAGTAATAAAACATTTAACCCTTTACACTCATATAACATCCCAGAGATGACATCTTGAAACATTCCTGCAACTTGAAGGTAGCAGAAGGTGTTTTGCTCTACACCTGGAATGGTATCTCTTGAATGTCATTGTGAAATGATGCTATAGCTCAAGCTGCTTATGGGTACAGCAGGTCCCTCAGCTCATCAAATTAGTATCAGTAAAAAATGTCTGGAAAAATTACAGACTCGCCTTCCTTGGATTGTAACCCAAACTTAAATTGAATGGAAATTCTCTAAACTTGGTATCTGCACTCAACCACAGAACCATGAATCTTCAAGATTTTCATTTGTACTTTACTGTCATAACTAACAATAACATCTTCCAAATTATATTCAGGATCACTAAATAATAAACATTATCACTGACATTACTCTCAGTTCTCAATATATTTTCAGTCTCGTAATACTGTAGCCTACAATTACCTTACATAGCTTACTGTAGCCTACCTTACAATTACATAAACTTCAAAACCACTCTGACAGCTTTACTGAATTTACAAACACAGTGACTGGTTCAAATAAAATTAAAGAAATAAAATATACTTAATCTCAGAAAAAATGAAGATTCACAGAAATAGAATATCCACCATATGCATTTAAAATTATTGTTGCAACAATTTATTTGATCAAAGTCCCAGAGTTTCCAAGAGTTGTCATCTCTCAGATGTAGTACAATATCAGCGGAAAAGTTTGTGTCATCATGCAGTTGCCTTTTGAATTTACTAATGAAATATGGTGTGAAGAAAAAGACAATTGGTTCCATCATCATACAAATAAAATTAGTGCCATAGAACAAAATGATAGAAAATAATCTCATGTGCAAAGGATGAAGCCAATTTAAGTTCCTAAATGAGTTTCATTTTGTCTCTCGGTAGTTTTGAATAACTTTTAATTACTATATTGTGATGGATATCTCCTATGTATAATAATTTCTCAAAATTTTACATTTCTTTCATTTGACCCAAACACAAAATGACATGTCCTAGCATAAATAACTCCACAAAATATGACAGACATTTTAGTTCTAATATTAAATGTAAATGAAAATATTCTGAACTGGAAGCTTGCACCTGAATGTTGTAAAACAGGGTAAAAATATTAATTAAATTACATGCTGTTGTGGGAGGTTTTCAGAAAACTTTTTAATACCTTTTAACTCTTACTTAACTAAGTGAAGGTGAGGAAAAAACTTTCATACTTACACGTACTGGAGTTGGAATGCTGATTAAGCCTGGCTTATTATAATACAAATGAACCATTTTGTAAGTCATTCTCTGAAGCTTTTCTGGGGACATATCACCACTATCATGAACCACTATATAATGTGTAGGTGAAACTGTACCACACTTATTATCCTGGGAAACCAGGAAAAAATCATACATATCGCATCTGGTAATTGTGTGGTCCAACACTACACCAGGCATGGGGTTGTGTAAAGTAAAGTTTACACCCTGAAAAAGAAATGAATTTTATTAAAAAAAAAACAACAAAAAAACCCACCAAAGCAAAAAACATTCTTCAGCAGTGAATCAGTTTAAAATTAATATTGGAAACATTTCATTTTACTTTCTCACTAACTTCAACAGTCATTAATCTTGTCATAATTTTTCTCTGACACACTATAACTGTGAGTTTTGGTTGGTACTTCAAAGCTGCCTCCCTGAAACTTTTCCTGAAGTTGGGAATATCAATTTCATCAACTAATCCCAACTGTTTATTATTGATCCCCTCTCTGTAAACTAAGATTCTATCAGGTAAAAATCCAGACACCTGGAAACAAAAGATTTGATTATAGCAGTGTTGCACTGTAAAGATGTTAAATCACAAGCTACTTAGTGATATTCAAGAACAACAATCTACATTTTGTAGTTGACATTGTAAGATAAAAAAACAACAATAAATAAATGAATTTCCCTACCTTTAAATGATATGTCCACTACAAAAAGATGAATGCAAGACCTTCAATAGTAAATGTTTTACTTAAATGAAAATATATTGGCTTATAACAATGGCACAAGTCTGATTTTCAATAAAATCTCTAGAATTTTGAAAATTGCAGAATTTTCTACCAGTCCTACACCATTAATATTGATGTTAGAGATTTTATTGTTATTGCAAAATATTCTGCAATATTACTTAATTTTACAGGTATACTTAATTTTAAATATAGAAAGTTTTTGAAAACTTTTGATATAACGGAGAGAACTAGTACATCATATACTAGCACTGTATATAGCATGTACGCAATGAATATAACAGCTTGTTACTGCTACCATTATTCAATGAAAACAAAATAAAATAAAATTATAATACAAGTATTTTGCAATATATAACAATTGTTTTCTGCCAGTTTGTGATAAAACATTTTCAGTTTTTGAGGTACAGCAAATCCATATACTTTTTAATCATTTTCGACTCTTGTTATCCTTTCCGCGGGGAAACAGAAGGCAATGTCTTTTTTTTGAAAAACTAGTTAAATATGTACAATCTCCCTATAATAGCTCAACTGTTATCTACATTGACAGACACAAAAATTGAGATTGCAATGTGTTTATGGTCTGGCTGGTTGTATGAGAGCGCTGGAATTTCAACAAAGCTATTACACGTGGCAATGGGTTTGAATGTTTTTCTAAACACCCAATAATTTTTGAGAGACAAAATTATCACTTAAAGGTTAAGAAAGCTTCTAATAATAAAAGTCATAAATGACAAAACTAATTTCTTGGCTTAACAAAGATATAGAAAAAAATTACAAAGTGGTCCCACCTCTCTCATTGGTATGGGACTGTTGGGAGGTTGAGAGGGGTTATTTTGTTAAGGGATGCCTTAATTCATGTTTGCAGTGCTTGATGGATTGACAGTACAGTATGCAATGGAAGAGTTTTGTGAAAAATTTCCCCATGATTTAGCGAAACAACTGGAGTCAAATCACCTCCATTTAGCATTTGTAGAATTGTACAGTTTTGCCTGACTTGTTTCATCTATACCAAATACATCAGCATCAGTTGAAAGGTCCTTTTCTGTCCTCAAACTTATTAAATCTTTCCAAAGATCAACACAAGAATAAGAAAGATTGAGTAATTTGGCACTTGTGTCAACTGAGAATAAAACTTAAAGAAATACATAGGTTTGCTAAATTCTATGATGATGTCACTGAAGAATTTGCCAAACAACTGAAGATAAGGAAAGTTATTTTCAATTAAATGAGGGTAAGAAAATTTGTTTACTTTCAACATAATTCATCTAGAAGTTATATGACATAATAACTAATATTAAATTGTTCCAAATGCTTTACTTTGAATGCTGCTATAGTAGCATATCTTCAGTTGCCATTTGATTGTGGCTCAATTGCGAGTGGTATGGAATAAATAGTAATGAAGAACCACTTACATTCTTGGCTGTTTTAAATGGGTACTTTTCATTTTGCCTCCTAAGAGCACAGGTGTAACTTAGGGGCAAGAATGTTTCAAGCTTTATTGAATTTTTAAATAATGCAAAATGTTAAAATGTTTATTAATAAGTAAAATGTTAAACAAGTTTTAAAACATTTGTATTTCTATCAAATAATTTAAAATAAGTGGAAATGCATGAAATCAGAATTGTGTAATGAATAATTTGAAAGAGTCCCATGTCATTCTGAAGAGTTATTCCATGAGAAAAAAATCTCCTAACAGTTCTTAGCTCCCAATCAGACACTATCAAGGGAGGGAGGGCACTGCTGTTGTGAGGGCAGCTTCCTGGAATCAGTTTTGATGTGTGAGTGTTGCCAATACTGCACAAATGATTGTGTTTCTAAACAGTGCTTATCACATTCCAAAAAATAATGATTTGATAAAAACATTAATATATTGAAGCTGACTTTTTTTTTACAACCACATTTTGTACTCAATGTTTTTGTTTTTGATAATTTGTTTGTAAACGAATAATTCTCACATTAACAATTTTGTAAAAGTTAAAATATGAAATAATAACTGATAGTACCACATAAGTGTTTGTTTCAAACCTCAGAAACTGTTTGTACTCGCTTCATCGAACAGACACTGTCTCATCCCAGATGATTCCGATGCCCTGAAATTTTGTCTTTCTTCATATTTTGTACATTGAGAGGGAGTCAACACATACACCGCACAGTGGTAACTGTAAAAACCCACTACAACTTGAGCCCCCTATTCCCCCTTGAAAATATTGTGTCATTATGATTTCCAGATGCCCATGAAATCAGGCTGACAATGCAACAAGGGCAAGAAGATGATGTATGGACTACATCACTGGCAGTAAGAGAATGAATGAAGCCTTGTGTATATCTAAGATATCGAAAGACCAAGAGATTAAGAGATCTAAATAACCTCCCACAACACCATTAGGATTCAATAGGAATGATCTTGAACACACCACCCTCAATGCTAACATTCTGGTATGTGCCTCACTAGCACATTTTGGATTCACTCACCTCTTTATACTTTCTCAAAGCACTTAACATGCCCAAATAAAGTGTACTCCCAAATTCTTCTATTGAAGCTCCAAATCCAACTTTGGAGTGCCATGCTAGCTGAAGTGGATTTGTTGAGGCCACAAAGCCCATTACTAAACACTTTTTTGAAGTGTCAGGGAAAGTATTAATTCCACAGACCATTAGCTTCCTCTGAAATAATAAAAACAGTTAAAAAATTAATTAACATTAATAAGTGTGTAACAAAAAACTTAAAAGAAAATAAATATTTCTCCAAACCAAATATCAAGAAATCTGCAGATTATCAATAGATTATTTCAAATAATTTTTGTTATATTTTCCTTAATATAATATTAGATGGTGTCATAGACAGAAACGCTTGTAATCAAATTACCAAAGGTTATCAATAATAGATTTACATGTACATTTAGCCTGCACAGAGCCTTGCATGGGCACCAGTTCTAAGGATTAATTAAAGAAAATCCAAAAAAATCAAGTAGCTACCAGAAGATTCATCATAATATTTCAAACTCCATGTTGAAGAGAATCTACCTCCAGAATGACTGAGGAGGATCATTAACCTAATGAAAATTAATGAAGGTTTCCAATAATTGGATTTCATGATTTCTTTATTCATGAAATTTGATTTATCAATATGATTTTCATTTCCCATTATATGATTTGCAGAGAGTTAATTTTTGTTATCCCGATACCATGATTTTAATTTTTATTTTGGTTTTACTATATATGCACTCTTTCACACACTATTTTTGTTCCGTTATTAGGCGTATTTTTACTTGCATATTACCAATTGAGTGGAAAGTAAACAATTTCAAATGTGCTGAGAGCGGACTGAGAACTGACAAAGTACTGCAAAAGGACCAGAATAGCAATGGCTATGTGTATATAACTCATACACATTAACGAAATATTCATTAAGTCGGCAGTTCTTAAATAATAATAATAATAATAATAATAATAATAATAATAATAATAATAATAATAATAATAATAATAATAATAATAAAATAATAATAATGTAATAATAACATGCATTCAGGGAACAAGAGAGTAGTCTCAAAGATTTTGAAAATTAAGCGGGGAATATTTCAAGGAGATAGCCTCAGTCCGTTTTGGTTCTGCCTGGCCATTAACCCCCTGTCATTTTTATTGGACAACACCAAACTGGGATTTGAACTGAAAGGTCAAGAGAAGTGTGTGATCACTCATCTGGCATACATGGATGACACAAAACTATACTCTGGCTCACTACAGGGTCTGAAGAAGCTAATATATATCACTGAAAGATTCTCTAGTGATATAGGCATGCAGTTTGGCATAGAAAAATGCAAAATACAAAGTATTCAAAGGGGAAAATTCACAGACAGCACAGAGCATGAGACTGCATCAAGAGAGATCATCACTGCATTGGGAATGAATGAGTTTTACAAGTATCTGGGGATACAACAAAATAAAATGATTATACACAGTCAGATAAAAGAGAAGTTAAAAACAGAGTTTACCAACAGACTGAATACCATACTCAAGACCTCCCTCAACTCTCGTAATCTTACAACAGCAATTAATACATATGCCATTCCTGTGATTACTTACTCATTAGGCATTATAAAATGGACAAGAACTGATTTGGACTCACTGGAGAGGATTATCAGGGTCCAAATGACTCGTTTCAAATATCACCATCCAAAAAGTTCTATCCAAAGAATAACACTACCAAGGAAATTAGGGGGTAGGGGCATCTTAAATATTGGTAATCTCCATGCAAAACTGATAACGGACATGAGAGAGTATTTCAATGAGAAAGCCTTGTCATCTCAGCTATACAGAGTGATACAGCAAGTAGACGAGAACTATACACCACTCCTTAAACAGCAAAATGTATTACATGAACAACCAACACCAGCCGAGCTCTTAGAACAATGGAAACAAAAAGCGCTCCATGGTCGATATCCTACAGAAATAGCCAAATCAAATGTCGACGCCTGCTTGTCGTACAAGTGGCTTAAAATAGGATATCTCTACCCCGAGACTGAAGGATTCTTGATAGCAATCCAGGACCAGGTAATTGCAACACGAAACTATCTCAAGCACATTATTAAAGACCCCGAAGTGCCTTCTGATATCTGCCGGGCTTGTGGTGTAGGCCAAGAAACGATCCAGCACATTACTACGGGCTGCAGTATGCTGGCCCCAACGGATTATAAACAGAGGCACGATATGGTAGCACGAATCATCCACGCCAAACTTGCAAAGAAATGTGGAACTGCTAGTGAATTTGATACACCTTACTACAAGTACCATCCACAAAATGTCATTGAGAATAACACCTATAAATTACTCTGGGACCGAAGCGTATTGACAGACAGAACAGTTCATCATAACAGGCCGGATGTAATACTCTGGGATAAATCTAAAAGAAAAGTATGGCTGATAGACATAGCAGTTGTAGATACCAGCAACCTCGACACAACACACAAAAAGAAAATTCAAAAGTACAGGGAACTTGCAGAGGTTATAAAGGAGCAGTGGCATATATTGGAGGTGGAGATTGTGCCGATCGTCCTCTCAGCAACAGGTGTGATACCTACCGTCCTGAAGCACTCTCTGAAAAAACTGGGGATCGAGACGAACATTATCATCAATCTACAGAAAGCTGTGATCCTGAGCACGTGTTCTTTAGTCAGAAGATTTATGGGTTCCTAAATAAATTTGTGTTAAAAAATTATATACTTTTTAATTTATAAAACCTCAAGGTTTGAATGCATTTGTAGAATGCTTATCTTTCTAAAGAAGTGCTCAAATAACAGTACTTTTGTTGTAAGTAACAATACTGAATTTCCATGGCTTGAGTTAGGAAAGATCTCCATGACTTCATGCACGCTGAAAGCTGTGAAAAAATAAATAATAATAATAATAATAATAATAATAATAATAATAATAATAATAATAATAATAATAATACTAATAATAATAATAATAATAATAATAATAATAATAATAATAATAATAATAATAATAATAATAATAATAATAATTTCTTATTGTGTCAATTGGTTGTGGGGTCCTAATAAGTCCAGGGACTTATCATTAGGTTCCCGTTTTAGGTATTACATTTGATTAGGGTACATTTAATTAACCTAACCTGACGACTACACATTTCAGTGTCTTAAAAATGAATTCTTGCACATGCTTAATGATAAAAAGAACACAATTCAATATCTAATAATTCAAGTGATGCATACAAACATAATGGTACAAGGTTATTACAAGAAAAAAAAATTGTTTCTCTTACACATACAATATGATGGAGATACAATTATACATATAGATACAATTGCATAGTACATTTGATTTATCTGACAATTATATGCTTAATTATAAAAAGAACAATTACAGGATTACAATTCTATATCTAATAATAAAAGTAATGCAAGCAAACATAATGGTATAAGACTATTACATGAAAATAATTTTTTCTCTTACACATACAATATAATCTGTTACAATATAATACAGGTCAGTCGTAGGACTATATTTGTTTCAATAATTCATTTGTTCATAAGTATCGGTATTTGTAAATTAGTATGTACTTTGTAGCCATAATTTTATTTCCTTTTTGAATTTTAGGAATGACATGGGAGTGTCTAAATATGGTGGAATTTCATTATATAACTTAGGTACTATATATTTAAGAGATCTTTCGCCATATTTATTATATGTTAAGGGTATAATGTATTTCTTACTCCTGGTCAGATGTTCATGGTCTTCCCTTTGTTTATACTCCTGATTATTATAATGGTTCAGTAGGTGATACATTTTATAGAAACCAATTGGAGTTAGAGTGTTGCCTTCCTTCATTGCCTGTTTTAAAGTCACCGAACTGTCTCCAACAACATTTTTCAGTATTCTACTCTGGAAGTTTATAAGGCTTGATAGATGGTTATAACTGGTCCCTCCCCAAATATTTACCCCATATCTCAATATTGATTCTATGAGAGACTTATACAACAAAAGCATTACATTTTTATTTAAATAAGATTTTGCAGCAAATAGGCAACCATAGATTCTTTTGATTTTGTCAAAGATATACTTAATGTGTTTGTCAAATTTTAGATATGGATCAAAGATGATTCCTAGATAGTTATAATCCATTGAGGTGTTTAGTTTAGGACAGGAACAGGTTTCTGAGATTTGGTCCTGGAGACATTTTTGAGTGTGTGCTATTATTTTGTGATTCTGTAGCTTGTTTGTCATATGTGATGTTTTGAAGATCATAAACCTAGTCTTGTTTGGATTCACAAACAGGTTATTATTATATGACCATTTAAGTATAGAATTTAAATCTTTTTGGACAATTCTTTGGCACAAATTAATATCATTGTGTGAATATAGCAAAATAGCATCATCTGCATACATAAAACATTTACACTCTTTTATAACCGTAAACAGATTGTTCACATATATTATAAAGAGTATTGGCCCTAGTTGGCTTCCCTGCGGGACCCCATACCTCAGGTTCTTCATATCACTATGTACATTACCGACTTTTACAACGAATTTTCTGCAGGATAAGTAGCTTTCAAAGAGTTTGAGAAACCTGCCTTCGACACCTATTTCATTCATTCTATTAATTAGAATTTTATGATCCACTGTATCAAATGCCTTACTATAGTCTATAAATACAGAGATTACTCCTTGCCCCTTGTTTAGTTGCTCAAACATATAATTACCTACTTTATTAAGCAAAGTTTCAGTTCCCTTTCCCTTTTGAAAACCATATTGATTTACATTAATTGTATTGTTTTCCCTTAGATACTTATTCAATCTGTCGACTAAGTATTTTTCTAAAATCTTCTCAATTACAGGTAAAATTGAGATTGGGCGATAATTTATTAATTGAGAGGCATCACCTTTTTTAAATATTGGCCTAACCACTGCAGTTTTCATGGATTCCGGGAATACCCCTGTTCTGATGATGGTGTTGAGTAATTCTGTCATTATCAAGCTAAAGATATCAGCATTGTTTTGTATATCACAAGCCCTGATTCTGTCATAACCAGCAGATTTGTTGATGTTGATTCCTTTGATGATTTTTTCAACTGTCGTTATGTTAGCGAACGGTATATATAGACTAGCAATACCTTTGTTTGCACTGGCTTTTTGCAGAATATCTAGTTGGAATAACCCATCTTCTGTAATTGTTTCATCAACCTGTTTTATAAATTGATCAGCAAATTCATTAGCAATGGAGTAAGCATTTTTGTTTTTACCTATTGTCCTGATTATTTTCTCATCACCATTTTTATCCTTCTTCCTATTCAATATATTGTTCAGTTCACACCATAATTCTTTACATTTATTTGCTTTATTTTCAAATTTTTCTTTATAGAACTTATTTTTTGCGTTACGTATTTCATTGTTTAGTCTATTCCTAAACTTTGTATAAGAAAGCCTGTACACATCATTTTTTGGATTGGATTTCCATTTTCTAAACAGTCTGTCTCTTTCTTTCATTTTACTAGTCAGATCATTTGTGATCCATCCTTTGTTATTCCTTTTCTGTTGACTCTTGATCTCTTTCACATTTTGCAAATATTGAATATTGCCATCATAAATATCTTGAAAACTAACAATTACCTCTTTACAAAATACATTAACATCTTTATTTTTACAAGTTTCCCAATCATGTCTTTTAATAGCTTTTTGTATGTTCCCATCATCGTACTTGGTTATAGTTCTCATTTGGTTACATGTAATGTCATAATTTACATAATTGTTTGGATTAAAGTGGGAGACTGTGGGATAGTGATCTGATATCTTAACTAGTATAACTGCTGCTTTAATTTCATTTGCTTTTGATCGTATGTATATATGATCCAATAAAGAAGAACATAATAAACCCTCTCTAATTTCTTCCCTTGTTGCTGATTCAATGGTATTTACAAGCCCCTTACTACACATCATACCTTCATAGTCAGCTATGCCATATGAACTCTTGTTCAAAATATTGATATTAATATCCCCTATTACTACTAAAGTTTGATTGTTATAATTGTCAATTTGGGTTTCAAGTTCACTAATGAATTGGACTTTACTCAAGTTTGGCGGTCTGTAAACGCAGATTACATCTATGGATATATTTTTATTAATATAATTGAAAGTGCCTGTTATATTTTCAAAGCTATTTGATGAATAAGTAATTTCATTGAATATCATTTCGTTATTGTAGTATACTATCACTCCTCCTCCTCCTCTATTATTTCTTAGTTTATGAACGATATTGTAATTTTTAATTTCATAGTGACTTATTTCATGTTCTTGGATATTTACTTCCGTTAAACATATAATATCAAAGAGGCTCCAATTTATTAAGATTAACAATTGATCGAAATATTTTCTTATAGATTTTATATTTAAATGAAATATATTTATACCTTTATCTCCTGAGTAGTCATTTTTATGAAGTTCCCATTGTTTTATATCATTGCACTGTTTAAAATTGATTTGATTATTGTTTGGGATAAAGTTGTTCCACTCCATTATTTTTATATTATGCTTTATTTCTGTTTATTAACTATTCCCTATATTAATTTTTCTAAATCATGTGAGGAACTTATACTATGTACACTTTCATTGGATTTTCTGATTAGGATTCTGCCATGCTTCACCCATACATACTTAAATCCAGCGGTTTTCCCCTTAATTCTAGCTTCTCTAAATAGAGCTCTGTATTCAGGAATTAATGATTCATTAAAAAACAGTCTTCTAGTTTTTGATTTCTCTTCCGCCGACAGTTTGTACCACCATGCTTTCCCTTTGGAAATGAAGTTATTTCTTTGTTTTTCGTCCTTCACTTTCACTAGCAAAATGGTACTTCGATTTGTGTTCACACGTTCGACATTTTTAACACACACTTCACTTACTCCTATTATGTTCTGAATTTGTGCCAATTGTTCCTCCGGATTCACGTTCAAGTCCGCTACGCCGTGAATTTCGACAAACTTCCTTCTTTTGTATTGTTCAAGATTATTGACTCTACTTGCTAAATCATCTAATTGTCTATCTTTATTTCGTAACACTTCTTTAAGGCTTCTCACTTCATCTTTCAAATGAGTATTTTCATTTTTCATGTCCGCAATTACACTGCACATTTCGTCAAACTTGTCCGACATAAATTGCACCGATTGTAGCACTTTCTCTAATAAATGCTTAGCTGATGGATTACATTCTTCAATATCTTTTTCTATGTCATTAAGACCATCATTAATATGATTGTTGACCGCATGTTGAGATTTAGGCTGCTCTTTCTTTTTTTCTCTACACAAGACGCACCGCCATGCTGCTTTCATTTCCTTAGACTTTGCTTTATATGTGGATTCGGATATGGAGCAGACATAATGGTAGTTACATCTGCATCCTTTGCACTTAATTTCCTCCACTTCCATTGCCTCCTGGCAAGTATTGCACTTCATTTCTGTAGTTTTCCAATTCCAAGCCTCACTAATTACCAAAATACGCACAAAACTCGCACAAGAAACACAAATTCAATGTATTTCACTCGCACCACTGCCTACCACGTCCGTCCACCACGAGTGTGAAAAAATAAATAATAATAATAATAATAATAATAATAATAATAATAATAATAATAATAATAATAATAATAATAATAATAATAATAATAATAATATTTATTGAGTCACATATACAATTCCAATCGTGTATGATGAGTCAGATATGATGTATGCAGGTGCACAAGCCTTCCTGGGATCCATATTTTTAGCTTTCTCTTTCTACCCACTATTATGAGTAAAGTAAAAGCTGTATTTTAATACAAGAATATAAGAAATGTTCACCTCTAGACACTTCTAACAATTTTGAACCCTCCATTCATCTCATGTCTAGCAAAAGGGAGCTCAAGAAGAAGTAAATAAACTGAGGTTGTCTGGTATCAAATCTCTAGAGATTTGATGTAGATACCTTATTAATTCAAAGTAAATAAACTGAGGTTGTCTGGTATCAAATCTCTAGAGATTTGATACCAGACAACCTCAGTTTATTTACTTTGAATTAATAAGGTATCTACATCACCAACAGTCTAATTAATGAGCTCAAGAAGACTTGGGCATTTACTGTCCAGAAAAAAAGCAAGGGGGCCATCTCAGCATTTGCTCAAAGGATCAAGGGAAACTGGACAAAAACCATAATTGAGTTGGTGTCATTGATCTTACAATATGTGCTGAATTACAACACTTGTACTATTCATAGTACATGTAATTAAACTGTTGAAGTCATTATTCTAAATATAATTTTTGATAATAACTTACAAAGGGAACTGTCAAACTCCAAAGTGCTCCACCCAATTTGCAATTGATTTGCATCAGAAGACTTTTTATTACACTTCTGGTTTTAAATGCGATACTTAAGGTCTGCGTCAGTATGACCTGTTGTGCAAAATTGCTATGTTAAACTTTTTATCTACTTATTTAAAAACACAAAATAAATACATACACACTTATTAATGGAATTAAATGACATATTCACCATGAATACATGTAGAATGGTACAAATTACAATCTGTACTTTTGAAACCATCTACTACCCCACCCCAAAAACACTAAAAAATAAAAACCTTGATTTAACATATAAGATGATTTCTGAATCATTAAAGAAAGTTACATTTAAGGAAAAAACAGAATCTTACCTGAGAAATAAGGGGATGATCAATGCAACAATATCTTTTTATTGCTGAGTATCTGCCAGACTGTGTAGATGGGAAAAGGAAAATGACTAACTGCAACAGTTGGTCAGTTTTGGAATGTAAGGCATGTAAATAACTTTCAGTTGTATTTTCTGGAACTTGTATGAGTCTTCCAGGATAAATACTCATATCCAAGGATCTAGCCACAAACCGCAAGTTACATTCCAAATTTTCAGCCAGCCTCGTGTCATCTTCAAGGTGAAGAATAGCCCAATTTCTAAGCTGTTTCTGGAATAATAATCATTAATTGATGATAAAACAAAATAAAAGATGTATTATAAGGAAGTAAAATAAGATTCCAAACAGTTTCAATTTTAACAATTATTCACAAAATCTTAGAAGCCCAAAATGAACAAATAATTTCTATTTTCTGAAAACAAGAAAATTATAATTTATTTTCCTACATTATTGGATTGGATACTTGAACTTGCAAAGTAAATTTCTATACAAGTACATTTACAAAACCATTAATAACTTTGAAAATGCCCCTAAAATGTTCAACAACAAAATTGAAATTCTTCACATTTTAGGTTTCTTAGCATTAGTACTTACTAGTAATTAAGAGACCTTACTATTCAAAAGGACCGATTTCCAGAAATAATGTAAAACATTTGCAAAACTGTACACATAGTTCACTAGCTATAATAGACAGATTCTAGTACAATTGTCACAGATCAACTCACTAAAATAATAATATCTGCTCATATTGATGTTTGATGATTGATGTTTCATTAAATTAATGAAAATTACGTAAACTTGTGTAAGTAAAAGGAAATTTGTAAAACCTTCCCTTTAATATCATTTGCTCATTAAAAAAGGAAGTATGAGCAAATTAAAATGGCTAAGAGAAAGCAGTATATTTGATAATACTGTTCTTTTATGTTATTTACCATCAAAAGAACATTAGACATATTGTAATAAAAACAACCATTAAGAACAACAATAGAAATTCAACATTGTCAATAACTATAGTTTTTGCCCAACATCCTTCTCGTTCACAGTCAAAGAAATTTCGCTATTTAGTCTTTACATGAAATATTCGATGAACAATTAACCCTTAAACACACAACTTGGGTACGTAAATCTCAAGCCATTTTATTTCTATGTTAAATGCACATAGTAAATATTTCTCTCTACTTTTCGATGCCTTTCTGGCTTATTTCTGCTGTGTTCAGCAACCTTCACTGATATCTTGGATGCTTCAGTATCTTCTACCCCCGCAGACGCAGAAGCTCCGTCAGAGCGGTGGCCGTGTGACACTGTGCGTTGTCATGCAGGATGATGGGGTCCACGCCAGAACGTACCGTCGCTTCCTTCTGAGTGAGGTATGCAGATGGTGATGCAGGAGGTGACAGTAGTAGGCTGATTTGACCGTCTGCCTGGGAGGTACAGCACATGGAGGATGACCCCATGGATATCGCAGGCCACAATAATCACGACTTTTACACCACCTTATCTAGGGCGGGACGAGGAGGACATTGGTGGTTTCATTCACTGAAGTGCGACTTCAGCCGCGATTCATACGACCGAGCCCATGTTTCGACCATCGCATAGTGGAAATAATCGCATGGTGTTATTTCCACCGTTGACCATCCTGGAGTGGAAGATCTCACTCCTCACTGAGCGACGAGGCGCTGAATTGTATTGTCTGTTAGGGATCTGCCTGCACGAGAGAGATCGTGAACGAAATTCCTGACTTCATGGAACATTTTCACCCATCGTGCCACCATACGATAAGGACATGCTGCATCAACACACGCTTCACGCAGCCCTTGCACACATTGTCAATCACTTCGGCCACGTGCGTCGTCTTTTCCAACTGTGCTCCGCTGCTTGCACTCTTTACGCTCGCTTCACAGCCCTGTTGCTTGCACTCTCCACGCTTGCTTCACGACCCTGCTATTACCCGCGCATGTTTTCTTGGGCCCTCGCTTCGCTTGTTACAAGAGGAGTGGGGAGTTTGGTTATTTTCACAAAAGGAATTTTATATCAAATTTGTAATTCGTTTTTCAATGCAAAATAGTCTCTATTACATGGCAGAAAATATTTATGGTTATCAGATGTTGTCGACAACGCTCGTTGTTATAATTTATTCTTGATTCAATTCATGATGGCAAAGGAGTGGGGGTAGGTATTCCGGGGCTCAAGAAAACGTGCGCGTATAATACTGGGAATTGACGAACGCGCGGGCGCTCCCACTCGTCTTATCGGCTATGCAACACACTCCGCGGCTGAGACAGCAGTGTTGCCACTCCGCGGCTGAGACAACAGTATTGCAACTACTCTATATCCAACGCTTGGAAACAAAGTTTCTGATCCTTGTGAGGTGTGCCCGTGCAAGGGTGACCACAAAACCTGCACAAGCTGCGGCAAGTGCTACATGTTAATCTGCCGGCCTGTTTCCTAAATTCTCACCTACAATTCATACATTTTCGTACAGTTAAAATTCACAGCAATATTTCACATATAAGTTCAAAGGAAAACAACTTATGAAGAATACATCTACCCACAACAGCAAACCTACAAGTTGAACCACAAAATTATGAAAACGGGCACAGAATTCACTTCTCCCCATAGCATGTCACACAGTTTTTAATTGCGTTTCATGTAAAATAAATAAACAATTGCCTTCCTTACCATTCCATCTACTAATATTCACTGTACCAAACCCAAACTATTGAAGACCCCATATAGAATCTGGAAAGGAACATAGAATTCAACATAGATGGAGGGATGTTTAACTTTCATGCAATTTCAATTCTCTTCACATTTGGACTGTGGACAACTTCTTTGATAATGTTCCATTTCTCTTAATTGGTAATTTGTCTTGCCTTCCATGTACTGACTTCCTATATACATACATATTTGACTCATTTTTAGTGCATAATTATCAGGGCCCTAATGATTGTGATGATAATGATTAAGCTTTAACGATACTTCAATATCTAAAGCCAATGACTTCTGAGTCGAATTATTGGTAGAGTATGTTTGAACTGTGACAGTGTCACACTAAAACATTTCTAACATACAAAGACAAAATGTGTACATAAAAACAATGTTTAGCAGTAAAATGAAAGATTTGGCAGAAAAAGGAGCCATGTGAACACTTAAATTTGGTAAGTAAAAGTCATGTTAATTGATTAGTGGTTGGAAAACTGTCAGTGTATCCGGGTGAATATTGCAACACAATTATTTTATTTTATTTTTTATTTTATTTTACGTCAAAAAACAGTTCAAACTGCGTATGACGTGCTTTGGGGAAAAATGAATTGTGTGCACACTTTCAAAATTCTGTGATCCCTACACTAAGTCATATACTACTTAAATTTAAAAAAACAACAAAAAACAACAACAACAACCCTCCCATGTAATAAAATCTATTTTCAAGGATAAATAAGCAATAAATTTTGGCTCTTATCCATGTCCTTCGGAATAATACTTCCTGCCGCGACAACATGGAAACGATAATTTTTGTATTTCCCACTGAATTCTAGAAGACGTGCACAGAAAATGAAGTTACATTTATGTCCAGAAGCAAAACAAGGGGCCATCTCAGCATTTGCTCAATGGATCAGGGAAACTGGACGAAAGACCTGATCGAGATGGTGGTCATTGACCCGGAGGCTGTAGTATAATAGTTGTTACAGGTTGTTTATACACATTTATACAGCCCAAATGGTAAATAATGCATTATATATCATTGTTAAAATTAATGTTACTTTTCTTGTGATGCTCAGTATAGTCTCTAATTGTATAGAAACAGTTGTACAGCAGAAATGATTTCACTTGGGATTTAAACTTTTCTATCGAATTTAATCGTTTAATGTCATCTGGCAAAGTGTTGTAAAATAATGTACATGTATTGTGTGTGAATTTTTTGTAATGAGCTGTTGATACTGTCACCTGATGAATATGATTTCTACGTCGAGTGTTATAGTAATAGACATCGGCATTTTCTGAAAATATATTCCCGCCCTTAAGCAAGTCATTTTTGACAAAAGCCACTGATTTGTAAATAAACAGACAAGGTAATGGTAAAATTCCTAGATTAATGAAGAGAGGCTTACATGAATCACGTGGGTGGGATTTGGTTATTATTCGTACGATTCGTTTTTGTAATCTAAAAGTCTGGGAGCTATAAGATGTATTTCCCCAGAATATTATGCCATATCTCAGGCGGGAATGAATATTCGCGAAATATACACAACGAGCCGTATGAAGGTTGACTGAATTTGCAAGAATTCTGAACACGTAGCAGAATTAACTTAATTTTGTGTTCAATTCATTTAAATGGACGTTCCATTTAAGGTTTGAATTGAGAGACCTAAAACTTTTGTTGCCTTAACATCAGGCAATGGTACACCGTTCATTTTCAATGGAGCACAGAATTGTTTATTTGAAATGGAAAACTGCATTAAAACCGTTTTCTTTTCGTTTACTATTAATTTGTTATTTCGAAACCAATTTACAATATCTGATATTGTACTATTTACGGTTTCTTTATTGCATAGGATGTTCGTATCATCGGCAAAGAGAACCGTTCTTCCGTTTCGAATCGTCGAGGGCATATCGTTTACGTAAAGTAGGAACATAATAGGGCCTAAAATCGATCCTTGAGGAACTCCACGTGCAATGGGCAAAGAGTCGGAAAGGTGCGTACGTAATGTTCCATCATTCCAGTAAGGTATTTCAACTCTCTGTGATCGTTGTTTAAGGTACGAACATAACTAATCTAGAGCAATACCACGGATTCCATATGAAGGTAATTTTGAAAGTAAAATGTCATGGTCAATGACGTCAAAAGCTTTTGAGAGATCTAAAAATAATCCAATAGGTGCATCGTTTTGATCCAATGATGAGGCGACATCTTTAAGAAAAGAAAATATAGCTGTTTCCGTTGATTTTTATTTTCTAAATCCATGTTGGCAATCTGAAAGCGCGTCGTGTTTATTGAGAAAGGTTTCCATTCGTATGTAAAAAAGTCTCTCTAATATTTTTAAAAAAACTGATCGAAGAGAAATGGGCCGATAATTTTTAATTTCATTTTTGTTGCCTTTTTTGAAGAGCGGCTTAATTTTAGCTGTTTTGAAAATATCTGGAAACGTTCCGGTGCATAACGATGAATTAAATATGTGAGTTAACGGGTGTATAATGGCATAGCACAGGTCTTTAACAAAGCATCCGGAAATTCATCTAAACCGGACGAATATTTATTTTTTAGTTTACCGATTATTTTGAGAATTTCATAGGAAGAAGTTTCAGAAACGAACATCATGTCTAAAATTTTGGGTGAACTGTCTATTATTGAATTTTGTGGCTGAAGACCCTGAGTGAGATCGGCAGCAATTCTCGAAAAGTATTGGTTAAAGAGACTAGCCACTGTTGCCAGATCATTCACATTTATATCGTTATATTTTAAAACAACATTCTCTACAGGTTTTCTAGTTGATTTGGTCATGTTTTTTATTATATTCCACAATGCTTTTGTTTTGTTTTTTGAGTTCAAAATATCCTGATCGTGTTTCATGATTTTAGCCTGCCTTATGACTTTTCGTAACAATGTTTTGTATTTTTTAAAGTAAATAAGGAAATCTTGAGATACGTTATGACGTTTAGAAATGAAAGAAAGAATTTGCTTGTTTTTACAAGATGTTCTAATCCCTTGTGTTTATTATTAACATTTTTATTTAATAATAATTATTTAATAATAATTTAATTATTATAATTTTTATAATTAAATATTGCATCGCTAAAACCTCCCTTAAATTATAACAATTTAGTTTTTATACTGTTTATTTCTATACAATATAATGAATAGTAATACATATTGCTTACGATTACTAAATCAATTGCATTTTTGTTAATTGTATAAATATTGAACCATGCTAACAACACAATCAGTTTATTAGGCCATATTTTCTACAGTGATTCAAGAAACAATGTTTTGTGGTGTGCATAAGGAACTTTTATTTGTCTAATAATATTGTTATTATTTGTCTAATAATATTAAATTGTCTAATAATATGAAATAGGCAGATAAATAAATAAAAGGTACAGTACTTACTGTGATCAACAGGCGATGTTCGACAGGCCATCTTGCTTGACCTGCAGTAAGGTCAATTCTTGCACATTTATACCAAATGGTCTCTTGATTTAACACACGGGCTTCAAGTCTAAGTGGGAATTCACCAATGTTAAAACCCCATGCTGATAGCAGTCTTTGAGACATGTCATTTCCTGCAAAAAAAGTATTTTCATTAGATCTCAATAATCTGGGCTTGTGCACAATTGAAAATTGAAAGTTTCATGTGCCATGTGTTTTGTGATTTTCCAACACAGAAAATCAATTTCCCAGTCTAATTTTCTTAACTACTTTTCTTGAGAATAAATATTCTTGAGTGTTCAAGAGTAAATGCAAAAACTAAGAACATATTTCTCATCATTTCAGTGAAGTTTGGGTGCATGCATGAAATTTGCAGTGAATCAATTACAATGACTATTCCACTCATGAAATTAAGGCCAATAGTCTTTAAGAATGCATGTGATATTAACAAATCAGAGCAGTGATCCACAAAAAAATTATCAGTTTTCTTTATGGATTTTAATTATCCCTTCCTCCTTAGTGCCTTATTACAAGCCGCAATTCATCTCTCTTCAAAGGCGGAATGTATCATCCTCCATGTTGATATGTAATAAAATGCATTTTACCACTGTCTCATTCAAACAGTTTTTAACTGAAGAAAATGGTGAAAAGATTTGTTTATGTGTCAGAGAAAGAAATAGACAATATTCGACAAATTACTCTAGAGAGAAAATTGATAAAAGTAGAAAATAAGTTTGGAATTTTTTTGAAAATGTTTGCAAGGACCATAGCTGTATATTAGGAAAATATGCACTAATTCAAGAAATTTGCGAACATTTTGAAGAAAATGAAATCCAATAAATCTATACATTTGGTGTTTTCGTTGATTGATTTTTTTGTGTTTCCGGGCGCATCAACTACTTTGGTCATTAGTCCCGTTAGTGTAGTGCATGCTTTTTTCTCGGGAGATGGCGGTGATCTTCCCCCGCTGGATGGCGAGATCCGGCGCCGACCTACCGTCGGCTAGTGGGGCTTCCCCCTAACCAGGACTCTCCCACCAGAGGGGCACCGCCCCAGTCGGGACAAGCTCTAACTTCCCGACCGGTCACCCGGAATATGTGGTAGTGTAGTGCATGTTAGTGTAAGTGTGTGTGTTAGGGGAGAGGATAGGACAAGGAAGAGGAAGGACAGATCGCGCGCGGTCCGTGGCCCGTTTGGAATGGTACTGCTCCGGTATTCGCCTGGTGTTGATCGGAGAAACCACGGAAAACTACCGATCAGAGCAGCCGGCCGCTAGAATTCTCCTCCAGACAGCAGCTGAATTCGACCTAGCTGAACAGCTAGTGTCGAAAATCCTGCCGCCGTCAGGACTCGAACCTAGGACCTCACGGTTAGAGGCGCTGCAGAGACATCAGTTGATGCACTGAGCTACCGCTACCGGTTCGTGTTTTCGTTACGTGCATTTTATATTTATTCATATTTGTACTCTATTCATCCTTACTTCTAGAATGTAAACAAGTAGGTTATACTTATGTGTATGTATAAGCTAACTTCCTTGATTTTAACACTCCAAATGGCCTTGCATAACCAAACAGAGAATGGAGGTTAATGCACATAGTAATTGAAATTATTTAAAATACATTAATGAACCCGATTAACTTACATAATGAGTATTAATGAACCAGCATCTTAAATTCAAATTTTATTCATAAAATAATCCTATTAAATTCCACTTGTGCTTTGCAAATTCTCAGATAACTCCCCTCGGTGTTTTGCGACTCGAAGCTTTATTCATTATTTCCAAAGCACTTGTGGAATTACCGATGAAAATGAAAATGGTGAACATTTTGAATATAATAGGTGTATATAATTTGAAATTATAAATGAAACTGATGATTCAAATTATATAATTAAAAATTAAAAACAAGTAAGATAACGACGTTGCGTCAAGGTAATGACGGGTGACATTGCCAGGGGTGAAACATTGCCACAACTTCAAAAAATTTAAGTAGCGCAGTGTGTATCATAAATTTATTTGCTGGCTGTGTTTCCATAGTTAGCTACCTCTCTTAGAAACATTATATACCAGTGTTTGATGCATTAAGGTACAATTGCAACCTAAAATGTCCATAAATATATATGGTGTATGATGACGCAGCCAAATCTCGTAATTAAAACTTCATTATTTTTGGTTAATCGAGTTGAAAAAAACGGCATAGATAAGTAAATGGGTCATATCCAATAATATTTATTAAATTATTATTCATTATAAAGAAGACAAAACGTATTATTAGCATATACCACTTACAGGGTAACATTGCCATACTGGCCATCTTGTTTTTCTCATATTCATATCCTTTGAGAAGATATTCCTGCATTGAAACAATTGACATTTGTGAGTTTATATATCATTTCTTAAGCATATGACATAAATTGCAAACATTATTTAATTACATTTAATACAAAATTCCTTTTTTGTTGTCACTATACTTGCAGTGTAACTTTGAGAATCACATCATTAATTTAGTTTGTCTTGTTCTTAGAGAATTTTAATGTACACAATCGAACTACTAGACGAAACGTTTAGATAGATAGAAATTTATTCTACAATTGGGCAAATGATGCCCGGTGGCAGAATGCAAAATTACAATTACAAATAAAATAATATATAAAAAATAAATATAAACAAACAAATTGACTGTCATTTCCTATATATGCAGATGGCATTTACATTCCTATACTAAACATTAAAATGCATACACACTACCATATAAATGAATAAACTTACATATTACACAAATATACATACATACAAACATATACGCGTATATACATAGAGAGACGAAGGAACCCTCACCTACACACCAATCAGAACTTATTCAGTCATATTCAGAAGAAATGAAATCACTTCACTTCACTTCACTTCACTTCACTGCACTGCATATAACTTTATCTAAATATTAATTGTTCAATACTTTTTCTGTAGACTACGCATAATCGCACCTTTCACTTCACTTCACTTCACTTCACTTCACTTCACTTCACTATACGTTTTCACCCTACTGACTAATTTCCTATATTTTTTTTCTAAACCCTCGCGCTGAGCAAGGAAAGGGCTCAAAAACTGTCGCAGGCAAATCGTTCCAATCTACTACAGTTCTGTTTACGAAGGAGAATTTCCCTACGTCCGTTCTTTGTATTCTTGTTCTAATTTTATATTTATGATCAAATCTATTTAAATAATCTGGTTTATCTAGCCTTCCCCGAATTTCCTGCAATTCCACATAGACAAATAAAAATTCCAATATCTAAGGTTTAAAAACCTCAGATGAAGTTAAAATGCAAAGGAAAATGTAAAGAATGGAAAATTAAGTAGGAAATAGTGCAGAAGACTAAACTGTATGGAATTATCAGGTCCACTTTAAATGATATGGATGAGTGTGTTATACCAAAATATGATATTGTTGCTGAAATTCCCAAATCAAATATAAAAAGGAAAAAGCAAATTTTCCCTATTGCATTTATCATGATGTAAAACAATTTATAAAACTTATTTTAGACTAAGTTCTCAAAGGAGTATTTACCTCTATATATTGTATTTAAAAACTCTAAAACCCGACTAATAAACATAAAATTAGTTCTGATGTATATTTATGTGTTTCTGTTTCCTATGCAACTTTCATACTTATAAACATTGCCAGAGACTTGGAAATAAATAGAGGTGGCAATGTTTGACCCCTGCAGGGTAACATTGCCACTTTGTTTGCTTTAAGAAATAATAAAAACTTACAAATTATGGAATCTGTGACTTCAATATTTTGAAGAACCATTATACTATTGTGAAGGATTAAATTGTCAAAAATATTATTCTGAAGATTGATGCAACAAAGAATAACTTTAAAAGAAACAAAGATGTGGCAATGTTACCCCCATTACATTAATTATTTTTGGATCATTTAATTCTTTGAATACTACTTTCACTGAATACATTCCAGTGCAATGTGCATTGTAATGCTTGTCTAGTGCTTTTGCAAAGTTCCTCAACTTTTTCTAAGCTTCTATTTTCTCTGGCATTTCCAGATTTTCCATGAGTATGCATAATAACCCTGGTAATATTAGCCATATAAATATAATTGAATTGCTTCTTCAGCTAGGGATCCTTAATACATTTCCACGTGTATCAATAAATTATCTACAGAACAAGGCTTTTCTAAATAAAATATATTAGAAAATTAATTTATTTGAAAATAATTAGAAAAAACAGGCATACATTTATTTACAATGTGCAAGTGCAGAAGACTAAATTTGACTTTCGCGACGGACCTTAGTCATTTGCTAACTTGGAGTTTATGTTTAGTCACGGTTGTGACTTTATCATGTTTAGTGTAAGTTGTGCTATGCTCTCAATATATCCTAGTTGAGAGCTTGTCTTCTTCGTCCTAGAGTAAGGACATGTCGTGCTAATTGTTTAAGCGTCGCCGGAGCTTCGTCGGTTTGAAAGACTTGATAGGCTACGTTAAAAGATGGCCGTCTCGAACACTGAGTAAAGAACATGATACAGAGTTCCTTCCTCAGTACTTTCATTTGATTTTGAAACGGAGGGCACGCTATGAACCGCAGAACTGTTCTGAAATAGCTTAAGTGTATCCCTGTACCTCGTTCCTGTAGTCCACCACATCGCCACTACGTAAGGCCACAGAACGGCAGCACGGTTTATAGTGCCAGGCGAAGGTCCAAGGGAAGTGAGGGTTCCCTCAAGAGGTAGGAGACGAACTCTGCGGAAGTTATGATGAAATTCGCCTGACATGTACGTGCCAACGCATCCTCAGATCGACAGTGCCTCCCAGGTAGGTTGCCTTAAGCGTCCACTTCAGTTTTTGAATTCTAAGTAGCCTCCCCTTGCCAGCTGGATGAGGGTTCGCCGGCTGGTTCGGTTTCGGCGCGGGCATGCGGCTGTTGTCGCTGCTCAAGGCGTTTGCTGGGGCGTGACGAGCGCCCTCGGTTCGCCTCTGGCGAACTCTGTCGGGCGGCGGTCGAAGCCACCCCTGGCTCCGCCGTCTCGCTGCGGGTCGGTCTTATAAAGGATCGAGAACGACCCTGACAATTTGTAATGAGTTATACAAGTGATGACTGAGATGTGTCTGTGGACGGAAATTGCGGAGTAAAAATATTACGTAACCGTTACTAAGAGTGAGAAAATACATGCTGTTATAGCACCATGTGCCTTGCAATAGATATAATAATTCAACTAGGTATAAGGGACAATATATCAACACGATTAAAACGGGTATGTGCATACGCTGATAATTTTTAATACCAGCAAGAAGAATATCCAGGCTAAAAAGATATGTTTTTCCGACTCAAACAATAGTCTCTGAAGGCTGAACTAATATTAAAATTTAAAAGAAATACATAACTTATTCATAAAATGCATGTAATGATGAAAATACTACACTAGAAGCTATTGAAATATAGAAGAATGTTACACCATTTAATTTCCTAGACAAAATCTTAAACGCAAAGAATCAGATCGAACAAGAAAGAATAGCACGGGACAGCAGAACATAATACACATATAAAAGCATTTTTACTTCCAAAATATTATTAAAAAAATCCAAAAAATGGTTATACTCTATAATTATAAAATCAATAATAGTGACAAATGAAGATGAGACATGGGGTTTTAAAATATAACAAATGGAACAAAAGGTAGCAACACTTGGGAGAAAATTATTTTAAAAATCTCAGCATTACCAAAGTAAATGAACAAAGAAGAAAAACAAAGGTCGGATATTTTTATAAAACATAAAAACATTGTAAGAGATGTAAAAGCTCAAGGATAGCTTAGTTAAGACATCTAGAAAGTCAGGACTCTAATAGAGGCACAAAGCGCTTTACAAATTGGAAGCCTTTGACAACACGAAAAAGGAAGGCCACAAATTAAAAGGGAAAATAATGTGTTTTAGGACCTTATGATCAATAGACCTAATATCCGTGGGTGTAATGACTCTGTATTCAGCATGGAAAGGTCTATGACAGCTGTTGCGAAAGTAATGTTTCACTCTCTTTCCCTGAGTGCCAAGAATTGGAAGAAACAGGCAAAACTCGGAGAAATGTTGGAAAATACTAGAGCTGGCCAAGGCCTACATTTGGTTGTAGCGTTGGAAGAAGAGGAATGTGAAGAAGTGGACGAAGAAGAAGAAGACTCTTATCAGATCGAAACTTGGAGGGAAATGTTCCACTGGTTACGTCTCAGGGCAGATTTATGGATGACGATTGTTTCTTTCTTTCATCACAAACTTAGTGGTACTTCAACAGCACGTACGTACTCGCGTCAGCAACGGTTAAATAAAATTATATTACTGCATTTTCTGCCCATAATTAACACATGTCAGCCATCACTTATAAAATTCATTACCAATCGTAGCGCATTAGGGGCGAAAATTTAATTCATTTAAAAGTATCGACATCAACACAAATTCGACAATGCAAACTCCATTCCATACACCCAGTAACACCCCCATCAATGAGAATTTATTCTGAGAATTTCAAGCTGCCGCGTCACGGCGTTCCTTTTATTGTATTACAAGAGTCTAGCAAAGGAAGTTCAGGAAATTTGAAGTTGCAAAATTCAAAAATTGCGCTAAACTACCCACATAAAAAATTGACATGACCTTTTTAAAGAACTGTTATTTTTGGAATATATTTTATTTAACAAAACATATCTATAATGAAAATTATACTTTTACAATTTTCGAAAATACAGAGAGTTCGCCGAAAATAGGACTAGCATAATTTTCTTCACTTATCTTCATTTTTAATCGGGCAATATCAATTTTGGAGAAAATCGTCTGAACGGTTTAGGCGCTGGCATTGACTACAGATGGACGAACAGTCAGACAGACAGACTCTTCCCGTTAATCGATTTTTAGGTGTCAAGGATCCACAAACCATGAATTCAGACGTTAAAGGAAGTAATTTACAACGTATAGGAACATGATAAAATCACTTTTTTCGTTACGAGGGTCTG
>BLKR01006351.1:0-59276 GCA_011170035.1 Teleogryllus occipitalis
TGCTTTGAAATTAATCTTTAGAATTCTTTAAACTCAATACTATGTATTCCATGGGGTCTCAAAAAAAGAAATTATATAAAATTTTGCGAAATGTAATGACGACGTGATCATTCATAGGCTCTTGAGAAGCACCTGTAAGATCATTCGGATACCAAGACAACTTATTTATCTGAATAAATAATACTAATTTTATAATTTTCTCTCCTGTCTCTAACAATTTTATGTGTTATCATGTAGTAAAAAAATTCATATTTAATCATTTTATCTGTTATGGGGATGTAATATGTATTGTACACAAATTTATGATTTGATTAAATTTAATTATATGAGGTAGCCCGTGCTATTGTTCTCCCTACATATTTAATGTAATAAACCATTCTCGTATTGAAACGAATAAAAAATACCGGGTTACTACAAGTAAGGCAATCTAATTTTAACATATTGTGCAAGGATATGTGTTGATAGATCAGTAATATACAATGAACAATGTCCTTGGGACAATTTGCAAAAAATGTAAGAACCTGACTTGAAACAAATTTCTGTACATTTTTAATAGTCTTTTAGTTTGTTCTCTTATAACGGTTAGATACTTTTCTGGAAGATGATCAAATCTCGATTAAAATGAACAAAGTTCATATTAGGAAATTAAGTGACGATTTTAGACGTATTTTTATATTTTCCAAAGATTATTTCTATGTATATATTTTCTTTTCAGTCCAGTTTACATCCAAGCGCCTTTTGGGATGAAGTTAAACACATCCATTCTTTTATAACGTGATTAATTGATAACTTCTATAAACCCTCCGATTTGTTAATCAATGAAGAATTATCTTCTTCGCCCACTCTTCCGTTTTACCGTCCTGAAAGTAAATTCTTTTAAAACGTTCTAGAAAGAATTTGGAATTGCCTTAGCATTCAAAATCATGGTCTCGAACAAACCTTTTTGAACAGACGGACCGACAGTCGTTAAAAAAATCTTCTTATTGATTAGAGACCCTCCTCCAAATTATAGACAACAATTGTTTGCAATATTTTGTAACTTTCTCTATACTACGTATACGAGAAAGTAAAAAGGCGTAAACCGCTCTGTTAGAACAACAGTTCCTCCCTCGTATCCGGCGTGCCAACTACGACTTGCAGCGCCTTTGGCACAATATAACCAGTTTCTCTCCCTCGACGCTGTTCAAACCTTTAATTTACGTACTTAGTTTCCCTGAGTATGTTTATTGCCAAGTGACTGCCAACCTCCTCTCAAGCCACACCCCGTGAGAAGAACCTGTTGCTTGAAGAACAGAATTACACTACTATGTAGTCCAGTGACTGTGCACGAAGTTTCTTGACCTCAGCGTGAGATCGTTCTGAATGATAACATGTAAATACTTGTTTGATAATATCTTGAAAGACTTTTTATTACATGGTGTGTCCGTACACACATTCAACTAAAACTAAGTATGAATGTAACAGTAGTTATATTCTCAATAATTAGTTCAGAATTGTTAGACGGGAAGTATATGTGCGTAAAGTATGTTTCTAATTAATGACGCAAAGCATATTTGTTTTCCCCTAAAATGCTTCGTTGAGATTCTTTCCACATTTATATACATTCACGCGGATTGAACTTTCCAAGTTTTGAGATATCTGGATTAGTCAATCATTTCTCGGTTTGGTGATGATATTTCCTCATCTCTTCGAAAGTTTTGTAAAATAAAATTCAACACTATTATTCTACGTACCAACTTCCCAGTTTTTTATTTAACTTTCTTCAATCCTTTTTACGCTGAGTGAAAGTCATGGCTGGTTTAAAATTGTCCGTGTACTGGAATTGTTAAATATGAAAATATTTCTTTCCATACAATTGTTTTACAGCCCGAAAGACTGATATGTAAAAAATGTTTTAAGTCATTCCGTATTATTAGCGAGATTTTGTGAACCAGCACAATGTATATTTGTTCCATCAAAATATAAATTCTTAAAAATAGTCATCAAAATTGCGCATTTATGTAGACTTTCTTATCTATATTTGGATGTTAATTCGACACATATTTTATATTCATTTCCATTTTTTTATCAGTTCCATCTTTTTCTAATTTATTAGTCTTTCTTAGTAAATGTAACACGTAAAAAATTAAAATTACATTAAATGCACATGATGGGTTTGTTTTTATTCCACTTTCTGTGTTGCAAAATATATAACTGACATTTATATTTACCGCTTACATGCATGAATACTTATTTTCATTTTGGCTTTTGTTAACTCACTTTGCCCATATTTGAATGGCCCACGATTACTAATAATTCATTCGTAATATATCACAAAGGAGTTTCTGAATAATTTATTTACAGTTACTGATGAAATTCATGCAAATATTATGTTGTATTATATTTTGTAAATGTAATTGTGAATGGTATTTGACGGAGGTCTTGATGACAGATATATAGTTATATGCAGGACATGTTGCAAAATTCAGTATATTCAGTATTTGCAGTTATATGTAGGATAAGTATCTTCAAGCAAACAAGAAACACAAAGTTAAGAAACACAAAGCGTGTTCCTCAAAATATGGTTTTGACCTAAGAAGAGACCTCATAGAATTCTGTATAAAGTGCTTTTTTCCCATTACGTCACCCCTGTATCACCGAAACTTTGTGCACATTTCCAAGAATCAAAGTGCTGTTGTTGACTCGGGAGGTCATCAGCATCATGAGTAAACAACGAGTGTACCGCAATACTTACGGTCGGCTGGCGGAGTAAGGTCTTGACGGCTTAAATTGGAATTCAATCGTAGAATCGTGCACGAGACAAGGTAGTCGTAATTTTCATCCCAGTTCCGCCAAGTCACAAAATTACTTTGCTTGCTTTGCTTTATGTTTATTCGTTTGTACATGAGAAGGTAGAATTTTTCTTTCGCAACAGTTGCGCAAAATATTCTCAGTTCTTCGACTGAGTTAAGTACAACCTGTGGAACATTGTAGATGAAGAGAAATTGTCACGAAACTAGAGTGCAGTAACGAAGAATTTCTCAGGAAAATTTCATAAGAAGCTTTAGCTTACGTAGTGGAGGGGACGGTGATGAGCTTTTACCGCATGAAATTACACGCTCTGTATATTGCAATAGACCTAATTTGTGAACTGTGTTAGATGCGATGTTCCAGTAAAATTAAATGTAATTTTTTTATTAAAAACAATTTTAGAAACAGATAACGAATAATTAATATACAAAGAGATTATGAAGATACCCTGCATTGAACACAAAAATGACATTGGCCCCTTGGCACTCCGAGCACGTCTTCAAGCTATATCTCATCCATTGTTTCACCATCACTCTCATCTAGTCCGGGGGCGGACAAAACCAGTCAGTGACTGTTCAGAGGTGCGATATGACTTCTGACCTCTATAGTACCATAGCCTCATAAAAAGTTAAAGGATAAGGATGATCACAATCTTCTATAGTTCTGAGCGGAAAGCATGATTGAGCATTGATTTATTGTCACTAATTAAGCGATGTATGTGTATGAAGTTCGTCGTGGGATGGAAGCAACTTTGGCACTACCAAAGCCATCTCAAAATCTGCAAGAAATACGCTGCTGAACAATTTCTCTTTTCTAGGATTGTGATGAGGAAAATCTGTCGTTTTGCGAACACAGACTGTGGTATCGAGATAAATAATGTTTGATTGAAAGGACTTATTTAGTTTGTTTATTAAAATACTTAGAGAAATACAGTAATGTAAAATCAGGTGGTGATATGCGTGTACTCATTCAAAAGGCCCAAGATTTATTTTCTTAATTCAGAAGCCTGATGCTGCCACTATAGATATAATAATATTCCAGTTTATTTTGAACTATTGTACATTGTTTCTGAACCACCAAAAAATTCTATAGTTTTTGATCCGTAGATCAGATAGAAATTTTACATTGTACACTAGTGTACAATGTTCTCATTTCCGAAATAGCTTGTTTCTAATGTAATAGGTGCTTTTCAGCGTAGTATTGATAAATAGAGAAAATGAAATATACTGTTTGCCGTCATGTTTGAGCACTCAGCGTCAGAAAAGCATATGGCGTAGTTCATCTCATCTAAAGAGAACGTATACCGCAGTTATATTTTTCAAACTTGGAAACAACTATAAATCAAATGATGTAATATGCGGATCCTAACGGAGATTAAACTACTGTTGTCAACGCCACTGGAAAACCCACATTTAAACTCAATTCCACCGAAAAAAGAATCGTTAATAATACTTAGCCGATACAGGCATGGTTTCGTAATTTCCGCACTAATTTCTTTCGTAGTAAAAATAAAGTATTGCAATGCTGCAACAAAAAGTGGCGATTTTTTGACAGAACAACTGGTAAGACTCCCTGATACCGAAAAAGTGACACATTCTTGCAACTTTGTGTGGTAAATTACCATTTCTAATAAGGTGTGTAGTCAGAATTCACATTTTGGGGGACTTGATCTTTGAAAATTGCTTTACGGCAAAGCGTCTCTCCATCAGTCCGTCCGTTTGTCCGTCAACAACACTAGCTCCTAAACCGTTTACAGATATTTTTCCCCAAACTTCTTCCATTGATCTGGCCGCAATCATGGCTCTGGGAATTTCAAACGGATATTTTGTTTTTTGAGAGTTCTGTACATAAAGCTTTAAGACATTTTAAAAATTATCTCAAAAAGAGCTCATTTTTTCTAGAATAGAGCAAAAATGATGCGTGAATTTAATGAACTACCGTGAAAGTAAAAAAATGAATACTAAAATCCCACGTGATTGAGACTGCTCTATCATTCAAACACATTGAAATAAATGCGTAGTCGATAATAAAGGTACTGAGCTTTTTGTAAGTAAGCTTTCAGTAGGAAAATGTCTTCGGTCATTCGGTTAACTCGGAAACAAATAGTTAATAATATGTTCTGTTGAGATCAATCACACTATTGGAAGTTCATATTCCGATTCAATTTACATGTTACGTTTTACATATATTGGGCAAAACGTTTTACATTAAAAATACACAACCATTTATCTTACGTGACCTGATAAAAGAATAGAAGCACTAATTTTCTGTGTGTACATAAAAAATGTTTACTAATTTGAAGCTTCATTGTGGCAGTTAATACATTATAATGCGCATAATAAAACTATTCACGAGAAAACATGTTTAATAACACTGTCTTCATTGCATCCCACATAACTGTATTTGAGCACTATAAACTAATGATTGCATGTCATCTAGATCGTTCTTGGCCTGGATGGTTCTTCGCCTCACCGGTATCCTGATTCACTCCAGGGGCGGACAGCACCGATCAGAACACAGTCGCGACGCCTGGCGTGTACGTGCGTCACCGACGCATGACTTAGTAGTGTCGCCACCCGCCTCCCGCCCCAGCTCTTTCCCTGCCCATTCCTCTCCCCTCTCCGCCCCTCCCCTCCCGGCCCCGCCCACGCCTTGCGCGCGACCGCAGCCCCGCGCGCCGTACGGGCCTAATGGTAGATTCCGTAACGAAGTTAAAATTAGATGTAAATGCATCGCCCAGGTCCCAGGTCCAGCGGGTGACGTGCGGTTACGAGAGGCCGCCGCAGCCGCCCCCGCCCTCTTCCCGCCCCTCCCCCCGTCCCCCCCCGCCCCGCCCCCGGCCGCGTGACGGGTCGTCCCTCCCCCCGGCCGCTACATTGTCATTACTTTATATTTATAATAACAGTTTGAATCATTATGTGGCATTTGAATATTGGTACTAGGACCCCTAACACCGGGCCCGGCCACGAGATCACAGCCCGACAGAGACCCTGGGCCGGGGAGGGGGGAGGGGGCCTGTGGGGGCGGGAGGAGGAGGGGGAGGTTGTGCGGGTACCGCGTCTTGAGAGGCTGCACGCCAGGCCCGAGGATCGGGCCCCGCATTAGCATACAATCACTTGGAAGAGCAGGCTGGAGCTGGAGCACGCAGAAACACAATGCTCCCCGCCCTTTCATATCCGCATTATAAGGGTTGCTGGAACACCGGGTCCCCCTTCCATGGGGGAAGGAGCGGAGGGGGGGGTGACGGGCGATGAGCTGGCGGCGGGCGTCGGGTGGGTGGGGAAGGATGGACGATAGGCGATAGGGAGGTGGTGGTGAGACGAGGCAGCGGAAGTGGAACGGAGATGGAGCCATATCGATGAACAGGCGATGGTCGGCGGAAGGAACATAAAAGCGTAGGTCTTTAGAGTGCAGAAAATACACAATAAAGTCATTTATAATATAACTATAGAATTCGAATGAATTCGTTTTGAATGTTTTCGAAATAATGATATTTTATTGAATTGCAAAATTTCACAATCATAAGTTACCGAGGGCCACTCAAAATTTACAGTTTGGTGAATCACCATCCTGGAATACCGGTAACACAGGAATTTTCTTTTCAAATAAAACACACCAAGAACTAAGCGTTTCTCATAGAAAATTTCAAATTCAGAGTGAGTTATTTCAGCTGGCGAAAAATTGCCACTGTCTTCTTCTCAGATTAGCAAATGTTTCTAATGCCTTTTTGGTGCGAGACACTTCTTTTTTGCACAGCAGATACTCGAAAATTTCATGTGTACTATAAAATCCAATACTTTAGTGAGTCGAAGTTCTGAGAAAAGTTCTAATTATTACCAAGGAAAATATCTACGATTTTTATACAACCGTAGAAAAATAGCAAATTTGTGATATTGCGGAATTGGGGTGCAAATACGACTGGTCTGTTTCGTGCATGGCCCTAAAAATGGAATAAAAACTTATTCTTTAACTAATTTAATAAAACACTACATAATAATTTATAATTATGAAATTGAGTTGTCACAAAGTGCAAATATTTCATCGGAACGTGTTCGGTGACCCCTCAGGTGAATTCAAATCACGTCCTGAAAACCCATATTCAAAATAAACAAAAATAATGTACCAAAATTTTTTAAAACCAATTGAGAATATCTTGTGTTAGTGTCATTTGTTTTTGTTTGTACATATTGGTGTATTTAGTTTCTGACTCTGTAGAGTGTAATACATACAATAAATACCTGCAAATTCCAAATTCAATGAAAACAATACTGCAAAGTAATACAGGTCGCTGGAATATCCCGTACCCCTTGAGAGGAGGTCCCCATGGTCTCCATGGAGGGGGTGGGCTAGCGAGAGGAAGAGAGGGCTGTGCGGGAGGACGATGAGCTGGCAATGAGCGAGACGAGATTCATTTTTAATTACGCAAAGGATGAGATGCGTTACAATGGTTACATGCAATTATTTTGAAATCTCTTTTAAATTATTTGATAGATTTCTAAGTCTTGCATTTGATTATTTTTAGTGTATTATAATTGTTTCGGAAGTCAATATAGATAAATAACCCAAAACATTAAGTTAGCTGCATAGAGGACTTTCGGGTCTCAAATATCCGGCTCCGGAAATGGAAAGGTAGTGGAGACGAGCGACGTGTGGCATCATGCTGTTCAGGACGGTGACAGAAGGCAGATGGTGTAATGCGAACATGCGGGCGTGCGAATATGTAGTCTAATAAGCGATCGATTGGTGGTTAGGCGAACGCTCAGGTGGGTAGGTAGGGCCCTGAGTGGGTGGCCGGGTGACTGAATTCATTAAGTGTAAAGCGTGTGAGTTGGGAGCTGGGAGCCGTTGGACGTTTTAGGTAAACGTTTCCACAGCTTTCTTGAGAATATTCAAATATGTCTGTACGGACATCGAAAAGATTAGGTCATATCGACTCAGAAATCTTACTATAATATAAATGTTCATTTTCAAACATTAGTCCAACTTACAGTTTAAAGATTTTCTCATGTAGTATATACTTGAAAATGAATGTTTATCAAGACGTTTCTGTTCAAGTTGTTTCTCTTTCAAGTTGTCATCAAGAAGTTTCTGTTCAAGTTTCAAGTTATTTTTGAAATTAATATCGATGCAATACGACCGGGCGAAAAGCTGGGACGAGGCAAAGGGTGGGTGAAGGAGAGACCTGGCAAACGAGAGAGCGGAGAAATGGGGGAATGGAAGCCAAAAGAGAGGACAGTTGAGAGGACTGGAGATAGGAGAAAACTGAGAAGACGGACTGGAGAGGCATGAGAGGTGTCAGGGGAAATGCCAGGAAAGGGAGAGGGTTGACAAGGGAGAAGGCGGGTTGGACAGAGGGTGAACAGGAAAGAGTGCGGTCAAGTGTGCAGGAGAGAAAGCGGACCGGAGACAGAACGAGAAGAGGTCAACTGAGAAGGCATTCAATTGAGAGGATGAGAGGCGGGAAGGTGAGGGAGGAAGATAGAGAGAGGGAAAATAGAGGGCAGAACTTACTGTGGGCACGCGTGACGGCGGCTAGGAGAGAGTGCGGGCAACGGAGAGGGCCGGCGACCGCAAGGGCGAGTGGGTGGGCAGGAGAGGGAGGGAGACAGAGAGAGAGGGCAGGACTAACGGTGGGCAGGTGCGACGGCGGCTAGGAGAGAGGGCGGGCAACGGAGAGAGCAGGCGACCGCAAGGGCGAGTGGGTGGGCAGGAGAGGGAGGGAGACAGAGAGAGAGGGAGGGTAGGACTAACGGTGGGCAGGCGTGCTGGCGGCTAGGAGAGAGGGCGGGCAACGGAGAGGGCAGGCGACCGCAAGTGCCAGTGGGTGGGCAGGAGAGGGAGGGAGACAAAGAGAGAGGGAGGGTAGGACTAACGGTGGGCAGGCGTGCTGGCGGCTAGGAGAGAGGGCGGGCAACGGAGAGGGCAGGCGACCGCAAGGGCCAGTGGGTGGGCAGGAGAGGGAGGGAGACAGAGAGAGAGAGGGAGGGTAGGACTAACGGTGGGCAGGCGTGCTGGCGGCTAGGAGAGAGGGCGGGCAACGGAGAGAGCAGGCGACCGCAAGGGCGAGTGGGTGGGCAGGAGAGGGAGGGAGACAGAGAGAGAGTGGAGGGTAGGACTAACGGTGGGCAGGCGTGCTGGCGGCTAGGAGAGAGGGCGGGCAACGGAGAGAGCAGGCGACCGCAAGGGCGAGTGGGTGGGCAGGAGAGGGAGGGAGACAGAGAGAGAGGGAGGGTAGGACTAACGGTGGGCAGGCGTGCTGGCGGCTAGAGAGAGGGCGGGCAACTACCGCAGGGCGAGTGGGCAGGAGAGGGAGGGAACGTAGGACTAACGGTGGGCAGGCGTGCGGCTAGGAGAGAGGGCGGGCAACGGAGAGAGCAGGCGACCGCAAGGGCGAGTGGGTGGGCAGGAGAGGGAGGGAGACAGAGAGAGGGAGGGTAGGACTAACGGTGGGCAGGCGTGCTGGCGGCTAGAGAGAGGGCGGGCAACGGAGAGTGCAGGCGACCGCAAGGGCGAGTGGGTGGGCAGGAGAGGGAGGAGACAGAGAGAGGGAGGGCAGAACTTACTGTGGGCACGCGTGACGGCGGCTAGGAGAGAGTGCGGGCAACGGAGAGGGCGGCGACCGCAAGGGCGAGTGGGTGGGCAGGAGAGGGAGGGAGACAGAGAGAGAGGGCAGGACTAACGGTGGGCAGGTGCGACGGCGGCTAGGAGAGAGGGCGGGCAACGGAGAGAGCAGGCGACCGCAAGGGCGAGTGGGTGGGCAGGAGAGGGAGGGAGACAGAGAGAGAGGGAGGGTAGGACTAACGGTGGGCAGGCGTGCTGGCGGCTAGGAGAGAGGGCGGGCAACGGAGAGGGCAGGCGACCGCAAGGGCCAGTGGGTGGGCAGGAGAGGGAGGGAGACAGAGAGAGAGGGAGGGTAGGACTAACGGTGGGCAGGCGTGCTGGCGGCTAGGAGAGAGGGCGGGCAACGGAGAGGGCAGGCGACCGCAAGGGCCAGTGGGTGGGCAGGAGAGGGAGGGAGACAGAGAGAGAGGGAGGGTAGGACTAACGGTGGGCAGGCGTGCTGGCGGCTAGGAGAGAGGGCGGGCAACGGAGAGGGCAGGCGACCGCAAGGGCCAGTGGGTGGGCAGGAGAGGGAGGGAGACAGAGAGAGAGGGAGGGTAGGACTAACGGTGGGCAGGCGTGCTGGCGGCTAGGAGAGAGGGCGGGCAACGGAGAGGGCAGGCGACCGCAAGGGCCAGTGGGTGGGCAGGAGAGGGAGGGAGACAGAGAGAGAGGGAGGGTAGGACTAACGGTGGGCAGGCGTGCTGGCGGCTAGGAGAGAGGGCGGGCAACTAAGAGGGCAGGCGACCGCAGGGCGAGTGGGCGGGGCGGCGGGCGGCGAGGGTGCGGGCGGGTGCGCGCGTGAGCAGGCCGGGTCGCCGGCGGCAGGCAGACGGCCGGGTGGACGAGCCAAGAGGCGGATCGGGCACCGCAGGTACGCTGTCTCGGAACGCTCCTCTGAAAGTACGCTCTATTGTTACACCTTGGGAGCTGTGCCAAACACGACTTTCTATCCTCTGGGGCATCCGTCCTTTTATTTATTTTCTGCCTCTTCCTTTTTAGTTATTTATTTTGAACGGCGTTGCGCCCGCCTTTCGTTTTGTTGTTCGCGCGCGCCGCCCGCGCTTCGCCGCCGCCGCCACCGTAGCCGCCGCGCCGTTTCCGACGCGCAAGTGCGCCCGGTGTGCAGCGCATTCTGGGTCAGCGCTGGTTTCCCTCGATGCTGACGAGGGGGCCTCGCTGCCTCGTAAACAATGCAAGGCGATGAAGCGTGAGCGGGGTGAAGTGGGGGAAGGGGCGGGAGGTGGGGGCGGGGAGCATGGGACGGGAGATGTGGGGATAGGTGGGTGGCGGGAGGCGGGGCGGAAGGTGGGGGCGGGGCGCAGGGCGGGGGCGGGGGCGCAGAACGGGGGGCGGTAGCTGTGAAGAGAGGTGGGTGGCTTGACGCGGAAGGCGGGGGCATGGCCGTGGCCGGAGCCCAGAGCTGGGGTCGGGAGGCGGGAGATGTGGGTAGCTTGAGGAGGGAGGCGGAGGGCGGAAGGCGGGCCGGGAGGCGGGAGATGTGGGAAGATGTGGGTCGTTGTGATGCTCTGGGCGACTGCTTCTGCCGAGCATTTCGTCCTCACAATTGCGACCTTTGCCATTTAAGTATTGCGACCTTTGACAATTGCGACCTTTGCCATTTTTGTAGTTTAAGACAGGCGGCTGGAATTGAGAGCACACGTCTCGAGGACTCTGCAATTTGCAGGGTCAGAATGTGGTACGAAGCTTTGGTAGGGTTTATAACCGTGTTGTCAGGAAAGCTTGCATGGCGAAATTTCGTCTTCCAAAAGCGTGCATTGTGTTATCAGTCTCCATGTTTTACAGAGACAATATGGAATATCAGAGAAATATAAACACAGTTTGTCAGAGAATTTTCTATTATGTACAAACAAATCAATCTACCATTCTATTTTATTATACTACTATTGTGTTTTAGATTTCTGAATTATGCGTTATGTTCTATGAACATGGTAAGGATTCAGCACAAGGTAGTATAGAAAAAGATTTATAAAATAGCATTCTACAGGATTTCTCTCTCATTGTAAAATTAATTGGTATAGGATGGCCAGTGCTACGGATGCTGAAGCGTTATAGCCTGCCGGTTTATTGGCTCGTAAGTTGAGAGGCCCATCTCGAACACGATGTGTTTGCAAGAATCTATGTGTGTGAGATTGGGAATTTGTATGTATGTATCTGTACAGTATGGGGCTTACAGTTCCACTTCTACGAACGGAAATTACTAAATATCCTCAATGAATTCGTCATGAAAGTTTAAGGGTGTATGACAACGGCTACGGCATACGTGAGTCGTTTACTGCTAACCTAATCGATCAAATAGAAGACGTACTTAAAACAATGCGTTCGGCTTTGGTATTAGTAGTGAGAACAGCAACAGTCCAACTGCCAACTCCCAACTGCCAACTGCCAACTGCCAACTGCCAACTGCCAACTGCCAACTCCCAACTGCCAACTCCCAACTGCCAACTCTGCCAACTCCCAACTCCCAACTCCCAACTCCCAACTCCCAACTCCCAACTCCCAACTCCCAACTCCCAACTCCCAACTGCCAACTCCCAACTCCCAACTCCCAACTCCCAACTCCCAACTCCCAACTCCCAACTCCCAACTCCCAACTCCCAACTCCCAACTCCCAACTCCCAACTCCCAAGGCACGAAGTGCCAGTTGAATGCGTGAAGGATATCAAACATTGTGTAAAATGTAGAGAATATTATTTCAATTAGCGTTAAAAACAATGAAAGGATTTGAAAACTGTCCATTGAATGTTAGAGAACGAATTTATCATTTTCAGTGTGTATTAAGAAAATTTTATTATTTAATAAACTTTATTCACTACACTTTTAATACTATCCTCTGCTTAAAAAATGTACTACTAAAGATTCTTCTTTATTGTTCTCTTAATATTAGGGGTATTATATTTTAGTCATAAAAATTAAAGGAGATGACATGGAAAAATTTAGTGCGTTTTTGTGCACTATTATCAATTACTCATGAAAATAAAATTAATAAATTATGTATACATCTATATCTATAATAAATATTAAGCTATAAGTTTTATGCCAGTCATTACTTTGAATATAAAACGAACTCTGAGGAAAACGGGAGGAATAGAAGACTAATATGGGAGTCAGGACGACTTCAAAATATTTAGCTTCAATACAGGAGTTCCTAGGCAATGCGGGAGACCTGGTCACCCTACTTCATTCATACATACTTCCACAGACACTTTCGTATTATTTCAATGCATACTTCTTAATTTTCTCATCCTCCCTCAATTCATACCTCAATACCTGCTGCCCCCGATCCTTGTTCCTCTACTCATCCGATGGCCTCGTAGCTTCCTCCATCCTTATCCCCGTCCATCCCGTTCCCTATCACCGAAAGCTGTATCAAAGAAAGGTTTTTTGTTAGAAAACACGTGTCGTATATAAAATAAAATTTGGAAAAAGGTTTTTCTTGTTCTAAAGACGCCTATTTGTCGAAATTTGAGGTAACACCACTTGCAGTTACCAAGTCTCAAGCACTCACACCTTTTACAACCACATGCGTGATACAACTTATCGATTCTCCCATCTGCATTTGCTTGCTCCTCGCCACCAGCAGCCAACAGTCTTTTACTCCCTTACTCCTTCATGTCCCCGTCACCAACTCCATCCTCATCCCTCTTCCTCCTCCCATAACGACGCTGCAGCAAGTGCGAAAGATTTTTTTAACGTCAAGTATCTCGAATAAAATGAAAAATGGCACATGCTTGTAAAGTGGCATGTTGCTTGCTATAAAGATGTCTGCTTAGAACCGAGTCTGTGAGTTGGGGCATCGCTGTCTACATTTATCCAACTTTCTTGCTCTCACGTCCTTTACTATCACACTTGCATATTACAGTGAGTTCTACACTCGTTAATTCTTCCATCTGCGTTCACATGATTCCTCAACACCGCCCCCTTCTTTTATTTCTTTACTCCTCTAGAGCGCCCGCCCCCGTTCCTATCCCCGTCTCCGTCCCCGTCTCCGCCCTCATCCCCGCCCCTCGCCGCCCACAGGGTGCTCCGGCAGCCGAATCCAGAAGCCCCGGCGCAGATTAAAACTCCATTATGCGTACAGCGGCGCGTCCATATGTATGAGGCGACAAGACCCCACGGGAATTTTCTACTTAGGCAACGCACTCGTATGAAAATAAGGAAGTGATGTTAATGAGTAGAAAAGTGCGTTCTTTTTAATAAAGGGTGTGCAATGCTCCTTGCGCAACGCACCACATAAAATTCTATGAAAGCCTCTTTGGAAAATGGAAAGCAGATGGGGACGAGGCTCCGTCGCATCGCTAGTGCTGCGGAGGCTTTTACGAGATGGGCATAACGGCGCTTCGTGTGGAGACGGCGATGTTGAAATGTCAGTGTTGGCTTAAGCCATGCGAGGTTTTCAAACGGCAAAATCAAACTGAAAATGTATAGCTACTTATGTTTAAAAGAGTAGAAATTTACAAACGGTTCCGTTACAATTATTGAGTGATATTTTTCTGTATACTCCTACGAACAGAGGATATGGATTGAAAAACGTTATCAGCGAAGGGACCCTTGGAGTTTACAATCTAAACATTAAGATCGAAGAATGTAGAAAAGTACGTAAAGGTCGTTTGAAAAAAAATGACATTTTTCCAAAGCAATTTCTATATGAAACTAGGGGAAGAAGCATTGACGTGAAGAAAAAGAGGGAGGAGGAGGAGGAATGAAATGGATGAAGATACACTGATACGTTTTTATGAGGAAAATATTTGTACTTACAATAGTTAATCTTCTCGAAATAATAACATTTTTAAGATAATGTCCCACCATATTAAAACATAAATAAGGTATATTGAGTAATTCACAACTCGAATAAGACCAAAAGTTATTATATAGAGTAGAGTTGTATACTTTCCCGTGTTTTTTGAAGACTAGTGAATGAAGTCTATAGTGGAGCTCTTTTCTCCAGTTGGCAGCGCTTTACATGGCCAAAGAAGCAGCTATTTATAACTCCACAAAACAAGTGAGGCAACTCCGCACTGATCTTGAATTCCGAGAGCTGCACTGGACGGAATCTGAATTTAAAATTGGCACTTGCGTTGAACCAACTACAAGATTTTAAAAAAAAGAAAATAGTGAAGCAAACAGAAATTATAGATCATAAATTGTAGCGTCAGAACATTCGTACATACCAAATGACGCAGACTTTATCTTGAAACATTTGAAGACTAGAAGAACAACACGAATTTAGTTTTGCTGTACGAGTGGGTGACCTTTTGCAAAGTCCAAAATAAATATTTTTTATTGTCACAATGAAGCGTGCCGACTTTTTACCAATAATGAAAGTTAAAGAAACTATTGCGAAGCAAAAAAAACACTGTTAATTTGAATAACATTATTTGACTTGATACGACGGATAAGTTCTGAAAGGCGGGGCATGAAATAGGCATTTTCACTTAAGTACAAAATCAGTTTTATGCCATTGTTTAATAAAAAAATAAAAATAAAAATTTACTTGTCGGCCCAGTGGCCGGGATCGCTAAGGCAGTAGTGTCGTAATGATCTCTGGCCGAAGGGTCACGGGTTCGAGTCCCGCCCCGGGCATGGTTGTATTTGTGTTCGTCCTTTCACCCTTTATCATCACCATATCCTTTAATATTCATTGTTACCACCAATTACCGTTAACACCAATAGTGGTCGCTAATGACCTAGATGTTGATGCTACCTTAAATAACCAATTTAAAAAAATTTACTTGTCAAAGTGTATGATGAAGGCCAGTGCGTCAATTACTAGAAAAATAAATTTAATTCACCGCCTCATTGAGTTACTAATATAAGTAATAAGGATATATTGGATTTGTAGCCTTTTATTCTTTTCATTCATCACACTTTCATCAAGCGTCTTCCTCATATACTCATACATAACACTCACCCATCTGAACTTGCTCAGAATAAAGTCGCTGGGAGAAAACTATTGTTCTATGATAAACATAAAAACTGAGGAAGAACACAAAATAGTTTAGTAAGTTTCAGAAGCATTTTTTGCTTCATAGAATTTCAATTAAAATGTTATATTGCGTATTTAAATTTTTCTAATAATTGTAAGAAGACACAGAGCAAAATTATAGTTCTTATTTCAAAACTTATTATCATTTAAATGTTAATTTTATGCACTGAAATTCTCACAAAATGTGTGAAGTATTATGATCCCTTCGCAAATAAGCAAAATGTAGGTATGTAGAATATTTGCCAGAAGTATAGCTATTAATTAACATTTATATTTTTCTCCCAATATCACAATAACAGTTTTGTGAGCAGTGCTAATTTGACGATGTGAATCCAAAGAAATAAAATAATTTGGAAACTATGTGTGAACAAAAGGATGTGACACAGACCCTTTCAAGAAAGGAATCTAGGTAAATATTTTGTTATATCTTTCAAATGTGATATGGGAGATTTTCAAATTTTTGACAGTATTATTTTTGTGTCTGTGTGTCAGATGCCCGTGTTTGCATTTGCTTACATACATGTAATAATTATACGGAATACTTTGTTGATAGAATTAGTTCAAATTTGTTGTGAACATTTATGAACATCTTTGTGGTTTTGATTTGCCCACATGATGTGATTGATGTATTTTGATTGTAATTAACTGCTAGAAATTACAACTGCAATCCGCTATCCTAAATCTCTCAGAGATTAATTACAAGAATGCATGGAGAAGTTTGAATAACGTTTCATTATTTCTTTTAATCACGAAATCATTATGTAAGAAAATTCTTAATATCTAGTTAGAAACTTTATCTTAAACAAGCTGTTAAAAATTATTGCACTGCCCTATCTTATCGATAATCGACCTGTACATTAATGGACGTATCTGCCGTTCCCAAACACTACGTCTGCAGTTTTTCTTCTCTTCTACGCTTCATGAACTTGATGAACATTTGTTTGTGTGCTTAATTCATGTAAATGGGAATAATTTTGGAGGAATGTTGAATAAATGAACGGTACTTGTAAAATTACAATGCATGAAATAATGACCACACTTCACGAATAAAAACGTTGATTAAGTTGTAAAATGTGATGGTTCCTTCGGGCGGGAGCGTATTTCTGAGGACTTCCCCGAATTAAGAAATTATATCCAGTTGTTGATGCAAGTTCATGATTTAAGACGCCTTTCAAGAAAGACTTATAATTTTCAGTTCTTTATGCGTCAAAGAGTATAGCCATTCCGCTGTTAAAACTATAGAGCGTGAATAAACGTCAAAAAAGTTTACAATATCACTCGGAACGTTTACTTCATTTGCATGTTTGTAAGGTTGGGATAAGATTGTTTTTCTCTTTATTTCATTTTTGAATTCGCATTTTAATTTGCAGTTGTCCTCTTACTAAGCGTGTATCATATTGGCACAGATGTATTTAGTGTCTTTCTCTACGAGTGTACATGTATTCAAAAATTGCGTTCCACAAATGTAACGATGTATCCTCAGTAATAATGTGTAATATCTTTCTCCACAATCTGTCACGGTGATCCTGAAAGAAACTGTCTTTTTTATAGCGTTCGGAATAATCGGTATCATTTTCCAAGACATTTGTTCATTCATTTTCCATGTTATTATTTTTCAATGATAATGATTTGCTTTTGAAAAGAAATATTATTTATGCCTCAAGTTTGATAGACCGGTATTCTTTCTTAATCAAAACAAAAATTCTTTCATCATATTTTTGTTACTTTACAAGTGACAGTTCTGAAAAATCTCAATTATTTAATAAAAAGCACCAAAGTGCTTGATGATTCATACTTGATGGGTTTGATGATTCGATTCAGTGCTTATAAAATGAGTTTATTCAACAAGAAGAAGAAGAAGAAGAAGAAAATTGAACCACGTGTTACTAGAGACACTTAGAGGTACTTACTAGTAACATGGCGCTAATCTACGGGCAGAATAAAGGCGTACTACATGCTCGGACTTATTTAAGACCTAACCGCTCTCTCCTAAGCATCTTTCACTGCTGAAAAGTATCAAAAATATAAACATAAAAAATTATAAACAAATGATTCTTGATGTTTAACTATTTGAATTATCTCATCTTTCCTTACTTCGCCTTTGCAGAAGAACACCTGGCACACTAAGATATCAATGTCAGAAGTCGAGGTTATCGACTAGGCCAAGAGACGCGCAGTTTTGATTGTGTCGTGAATACGGATCCAGTGTTCACCCAAAATGATTTTTATTTGTACGAAGAAGAGCAATCTGAAGACACAAAGCTAGCTTTTGAGCTCCAAACATATGAATGTGACATGAAGAGATAAAGGCACTCTTCAATCACGACAAGAAAATGGGGGTAAATGGTGGACAGCTATTACAATTTTAAAAACTGAATATGAATTAAACGTTGATCTTTAACAAACAGATGACTAGAATGGGATATAAAGAGACTTTATGAGGAGAATTCTGGATGTATGATTAGCGCATAGGCATTCCAACTCTTGCACCCGGGTTCGACCCCGGCCAATCCACCTAGTATTTGTGGAGAACACAGAAACACTCGGAAGATTATGTTGAGAATTCATCCATTTCTACATCTACATTTAATTCCATAATTCATTTATTATTTTTATTTATTCCATAATTCATTTATAATTCATTTATTATAGCCATCATCGATTCATTAGATCGTCACTCGTACATCATGGCCTCAGTAATTGAAGGGCCCTTAAATAGTAAAAAAGTAACAAAAAAGTAAGAATGCTAAAAAACCCACGAAAACGCAAAATAAAACTCTTTCGGAATGTTTCAATTTTCGTAATTCTTAGACATACACCGTTAAATAAGAACACTTGATTGATTAATTATTTTGAGTTTCCGGACACTTCAATTGCTACGGTCATTAGTTCCATAACTGTAGCGTATGTTATATCTTAAGAAGTGGCGAAGTTACTCCCCCCACATCGTGACTTCCGCCGCCGACCTACAGGTAGAGTTGTGCGTTTCCCTCCTCCAAATATCTCCGTCTTAGGAGCTACACCCCAGCCGGGATAAACTATACATTTCTGACGGGTCTCCTGATATGTATGGTAGTCTAGTAGTGTAAATATGTGTGTGTGTGTGTGTGTGTGTGTGTGTGTGTGTGTGTGTGTGTGTGTGTGTGTGTGTGTGTGTGTGTGTGTGTGTGTGTCGCATGTATGTATAGGAGTGCACTGGCATGCACTTGGTCAGGGTAGGACAAAATACTTTAAATTTAGTATTTAAATACTTCGCCAAAATACTTCCCAAATAAATATTTAAATACATTAGGTTTTGCTTTCCTAAATACATACGTATTTTAAATTTTCAAATACTCAAAATACAGTAAATACAATAATTTTGTTTTATAACTTTTTTATTGCAACTATATATTGTAATTGTCAATTCCAATAAATTAATAATTGACAGTCAAATTTATGAACAATAATTGTAATATACATATAAAACCACTTTCAAATATAAAGCGATGTATAATATATATATCTAATAAATAAACGGAATTTCCTTCTAAAACGAATAATTTTCCAAAAAAATTATCAATAAATAAACCCTTAGTTGGAGAAATAATAAAACATGTAAAGGAAACAGTCGTTCAACTCGTGGGAATGAACATGCACCAGTGTTATAACAAATAAATGATTCTTTAATTGAAAGATAATTGTCCAGCATTTTGTGTGGTTTAGACTTATCACTTGAAAGTGAAACGAATTCAAATTCAATAGCTGAAAGACGCTTTTCTTTTTCTTTCACTGAGGTGCATTCACGAACAGAATCGCTTAAAAAGAAACTCCTCCTTGTTATCTTCATCTGTATTTAAAGTATTTTAAGCATTTTTTTCAATTACACTTATTTTATGTATTTAAATACATCTCCAAAATACATGCCGAAAAAAATAAAAAATGCTGTTTTTCAGATAAAATATGTATTTAAAATACGTATTTCAAATGCAAGTATTTAAATACTGCCCAACCCTGCACTTGGTATTGATCGGATAGACCACCGATCGGTGCAGCCGTTTGCTAGTATTTTCCTTCGGATAAGCTAGTTCGTCTAGCTAGTGACGAAAATCTCCGACTGTCGGGACTCGCACCCTACGACCTTCCTAGAAGGGACGCTACAGTGACTACAGTTGTTGCCATGAGCCTCTCTTGAAGACTTCGAATAAAATAGGCTAAGCATCCGATGTCTAGTCGTTATTACTGTCTTCACGAAACAATAGAGCCTCTCGCGCGTAGAAATCCGGCCTGCAATCTGGTCGTCGCGTCGGGGCGGCGAGCGCGGCGCGGGGCGGCGCGGGGCGGCGCTGGGGGAGGGGCGCGTCCATGGCCGCGTGCGGCGGCGGCGGCGGCGGCAGCTTGCGCGCGGATGCTAATCGCCGCCTATGACAATGCGCGCGCTGTGCGCGTGTGGCGTGTGTAGTCGGGCGGCATTCCTGGGCCATCTCCGCACGCGCGGGGGCGGCGCGCACTGGGCCGCTGTGCGACTCACGCGGGGCCCAAAATCGGGGTGGCCGTCAATGTTCAAGTAAAAAGGGAGGACACTCCACAAGACAAAAAAAAACCGGTAGCGGTAGGTCAGTGCATCAACTGATGTCACTGCAGCGCCTCTGACCGGGAGGTCCTAGGTTCGAGTTCTGACGGCGGCAGGATTTTCGACACTAACTTTTCAGCTAGGTGGAATTCAGTCGCTGTCTGGAGGAGAATTCTAGCGGCCGGCTGCTCTGATCGGTAGTTTTCCGTGGTTTCTCCGATCAACACCAGGCGAATAGAGCAGTACCCTACCAAACGGGCCACGAACCGCGCGCGATCTTTCCTTCCTCTTCCTTGTCCTATCCTCTCCATATGCACACACTTACACTAACATGCACTACACTACCACATATTCCGGGAGACCAGTCGAGAACTTAGAGCCTGTCCCGGCTGGGGCGGTGCCCCGCTGGTGGGAGAGTCCTGGTTAGGGGGAAACCCCACTAGCCGACGGTAGGTCGGCGCCGGATCTCGCCATCCAACAGGGGAAGATCACCGCCATCTCCCGCGAAAAAACATGCACTACACTAACGGTACTAATGACCGAAGCAGTTGACGCGCCCGGAAACACAAAAAAATCAATCGAGACCAGAAAATTAAATTCATTAAATAAAAATTTGGACCAACTTTATATTTAATTTAGCATCAACTCTATTTCTTTCTAAATAAATTTATGTAGTCAAAAACAGTCAAAAACTATATGTGACGTATGGGGAAGAAAATCATCTGCGCACAATTTCTTTCTTCTCTCCATTTCAAGTAAAAACATTCGTTCACATAAAGCAGATGAAGATGGACTGAGCATGTGTTTAATTTTAGTCACTAGACAGAGACAGTATCATGCGTGCGTGTGTCAGCGCTCAGAAAAAGGACATTCATGTTTTCTATTGTTCTATTGTTTTGCTCTAGCTTTCGCCAAGTATTGATCGGAGAAACTTCAGATAAATACCGATGAGAGCAACACACAGAATTCTTTGCCAGTCAGTGGTTGAATTCCATCAAGTTATGTCACTAATGTCGTGTATTCTCCAAGTTCGAACACGAATCCTAGGACTTCCCAGTCAGAGACGATGCAACAAGGGATGTTGCCCTGAACTGTATCAGAAAGTATTCGAGTCCTGGCCTTTGATTCATTGAGCAACTGTTGTGATTGCCCCATTTTTGGTATGGCTGGCAGATGTAGCATCATTATTTGCGCACGTTGTCTTGAGATCTACGACGTTTTAGTGGGGAATTTTGATATTTTGTGAACCATTATATAATATTGTGCTCCATGTTTTTCTTGGAAGTGACCCGATTCTGGACTGAGACGTACACGATATGAGCCAAATTTATTTCGTTTAGGAATACATATAATTTCTGTTATTCCGGAATGAATATACTTTTTTTTTCAAATTTAGGCAAAATCACTGGTTGCTATCTTCATTCTTAATTCTTATTATTGTCTACAAGTGTGTGGATTCCGCAGCTGCAGAGAATCATGTTGCTAGTGTCGTGGAGGGCTGAATGAGGTGGGAGCGGTGATCCCTCCCCCGGATTTGGGTGGCCCCTAGTTTTGTTCCGGTGCCGTCATGGCAAGTGATTTTGGACTCGGAGGAAATTAAAAAGGATTTGTCCAAATCCCGGAGAGAAAAGTGCATCATGTTTCCACTTGATGGACATTAGTCTGGTATGGATTCCGCAGCGCGTTTATATATTGTTAGCAGACGCGACGAAATGTCAGCAAAATTCATTAAAATTGAAAATACTGGGCTGAGTTCTTGACCACATCATACTCCAACAGAACACATAATTCAAATAAACTTGGTATAAATAACACCAGCAGCTTGTCTTAAGTGAGGTTATTATCTTAAGACTACGTTCAATCTCAAAGCATATTTTCATAACAGCATATTGTTTTTCAATGATTTCTTTTTTTAAACATACTGATAATGCTAATACTTATGTTCATATAATATAAGTACTCATCGTGTGTTTCGTACTTATATACTTTCGTACTTGTTCCGACGGACCGGTGCTCGGCTGCCAGAGATTCCTGGCGGGAAAGCAAGCCGACGTATAGGTTGGCACCGGATCTCACGCTCTAGCAGGGGGCGGAATACAGCCACCACCCATAGAATTCACTATATTTAAGGACTGATGACCGTAGTAGTTGATACTCGTAAACACTAAATACCCGCTTCATCACTCTAGCCATGCATCATAACACTGACCCTGGCCAAGGTGTTAATAAGGTTGATGAAGCAAATTTCTCACTTGGATTCCACCAGGCACTCGTGCTGAAGAGCAACAGTGGCGCGCGCGCGCAGCCCCTCGGCGTATAAGGCGCGCGTCCGAGAGCGCTTCTCAATTGCGACATTAGTCATCAAATTGCAAAACCGCAGCGCGGGCTGTGCGACCCCGTCGCCCACGCCGCCGCCGCCGCCGCGACCTTCCCGCCCCCGAGTTGGCGCCGCACGGCCGGAGGCTGGCTGAAGGTGCTGAGCGGTTCATAGCACGCGGTTGAAATCACTATGGCAAGGAAAATACATTTTAGGGGTTACGCAAAGAATATGTTTGCAAAATTCATCATTTGTATGTTCCTATCCCTGCTCCTTTCGCAACAGAACACTCTGTTTTGCTTAAACAGTACACATACCTCGTTTTGCTGGGGTTCGCTGTGCTCATTGTTCCCACCCTCAATGAATTAAATCACAGTAGCTTTGATGAAAATATAGCATATCTTAATGCAATTAATTATAGTGTACAAATTACATGTATAGTTAGTTTACATATATAGTATATATAGTTTAAAAATTACATGTAAATACAGATATTACAAAACTATTCTAGTTTAATTCAATTTTGACTTCGTAACGTATGATAACTTTTGATTTAACACAACACTAGCGCACGAAAACATCTGTTCATTTTCATCAGAGCTGGTTCATTTTCTCATTCGTTTTTGGTCACCACTGTGAAACTCCGTGATCCATTGCAGGACATTTTCTTTTGATGACCCTCCATACATGCTTCGAATTAGCACAATTAATGAAGCTAGTTCTAAGTTGAGAAGTGTTGGTATGGTAGCAGTAAGGTGCATGCACATGTACTAGTCATATGGTGCTTTGATTGAATGCTGTGTTTTTTCAAACGTACAGTTACCAGAAACATATCATCGTTTCCTCGCATGTTTCTCAATTACATTTCGTTCCATTATATTTTCTCGCCTACTACGTTTTTATGTAGTAAGAGAAAGAATTGTAACGCCGCAGAGAAAACAGTGATTCGTCAAAACCAGAACCCCTTTTGTGGGGTCCTGATATCGAAAAGCAGATAAATCTCATTTCTGTGTGGAGTTAATCACTTCCTTTAACATGTTAAGTCAGAACCCACGTTTTGTCGTGAGTCATTGATACCGAAAAAGTAATTAGGTTAGTTCGTCCGTTCGTTTTTTTGTTTTTTTTTGTTTTTTGTTTTTTTTTTTGCTTGTTTGCTTGTTCGTATTGTGAGAAAGTATGTGCTGTTGAAGCACCAACTACTTTCATGTTGCTTAACCTGATTCATTTTTAAGTAATAATGTTTTGAGGAAAACGCATTTTCATGTTTTGTTTCTTATTGATTTGATTGAAAATTAGCCTGTGGAACTGATCTTTTTATTTATTATCTGAAGATCTTTCTTTAAGTATATTTTCTTATTGATTTCAAATAAGAATGAAGGCCTCCGCAGGATTTCTTAAAATGTTCAATACTAGAATGTTCAAAATTATGTAGCTTCACAACACGCACGTTTTGTTGAGCTCTCCTTTGGCTTGTAGTGGTAGGAGTAGAACTGAGGGTGAGTTATTGGCAATGCAGAAAAATCAAATCTGCAGTGCGTTTACCGTTGCAAATAGTTTTTCTATAACTCGGGAACGAAACTTTCTAGCTTTTCAAATGTTACTAATCTCGTGCTAATTATTATTATTATTATTATTATTATTATTATTATTATTATTATTATTAATTATTATTATTATTACTATTATTATTGTTTTCACTTTCATTCATCTTTCAACTATTTTTAAAACGTTAGGGTGGAATTCTGGGTACTTAAGAAAACGTGCGCAGATAATCTTCTCCCCATATGTAGTATACAGTTTTTACTGTTTTTTGACCAAATAAATTAAATGGATAATCAGTTCTTTAAAAAATTCTTACATTTTTTTCTCGTGTACATCAGCATAACATTTGCGCCAGACAGACATACATAACATTCAATAATTACACGAAAGATCCGATGATTAAAATTATTGGTGTGAAAGTGCTCAAACAATTCCTTTGAACAATATTTGGCCAAGATGGCAATATTTGACACTCCGCGTTTCATTGTTGATGTAAAAAAATTATGTAAGGGAATTCTCATATCTCATATTTTTCTCTCCCCACTCACCAGCGCCAAAGGCACTCTATGTATTGGAAATCACGAATTAGGGGAGCTGACGTGGACTGCCAGTCATTATATTTCCTAGCATAATTAATATTTATTAATAAAAAACCTGCGTCTATATTGGTGCCGCACGCTTGGTAGACTGCTAATAGCGACTACCTACAAGACGAAGTCAATACACGGAGTGTGTGTAATTTGTAAAAGTGAGTAAATTTGAGAAGATAAAAATAGGCGCCCTCGGGTGGCGCATGTGCAGGGTGCTAACTTTCTGTGAGGCGACCTCGGGTTCGATTTCTGACCGGAGCAATAATCAAGCTGTACCTTTTTATTATAAATCGTTTCAGTTTCTATAGCTGTGTGACGGAAGAAAGTGCAGAGAAGCTAAGTAAGGTATGTACGGTGGCGGGAATACATTATGTTGTCCGCATGATTCCCTTACCCCCAAGCGTGGATAATAATTAAAAACAGGTCTCAGGCGTGGGACTGCTACAAGCCGGATTAAATCGACCGTAAATGCCAAATACACACGACTAAGAAAAAAAGGGTCATTTTAGGGTTATTAACCAAAACTGAGTGACAATAAGATTGAAACTCATAAAAGTGGGGCTTTTAAAAAAATGCCCAATCCAATGGAAATTCAGATAGTGGTGTAAATTCTATGGGCTTGCGTCAGTTTACAAATACGTCTTTTTCAACTTCATGAACGTGTTCCATTATCTTCAGTTGTGTATCAGTTGTATCATAACTAGTCAAAGGGAGTGTTTTATAAAAAAAGTGAAGTGTACATTAACCTACAACACAATAGACAGCACACCCAACACAACCGTGAATATGGTCCAAATTTACGAAATAACGTAAGATTTCGTTTCGATAAAATTTCGTTAAAAAGACATTGCACAAAGCTGTTTTCCAAGATTGACCATACGTATCGGATTTATTAATCGTCGATGCATTGCGTTTCGTTTTCGAAAGATAAGGAAGATGTCAGAGACCTCCGTCATCTGGCTTCGTAGAGCATGGCGCGCCATCTGGTTGTGGCGATGCACAGCAAACCGAGTCCGCGACACGGCCAGAGAGAGAGTGAGAGAATGAAAGGAGAAGGAGATAAACGGTATGACGTGTCGCGCGATTGTGCGGCGCGGAGTGGGAGTTGGGCAGGAAAGCAGAGCGCGTCACACCGCCGTAAGGCGAAATTTGGAATAAATTCTTAGTGAATTCTCGCAATGAACAACTACAACAACAATAATAATAACAACAATAGTTATAATGGTGATAATAATAGTAAGAATAGTAATAATAACAATACTGATGATGAAACAACAATGATAAATGTGGAATTTTCAAGAGCATTCAATATCTCCTTTGCTGGTTTGCATTAGTTTTATCCCAGTATCACGAAAAATGATCGCAAGCTGACTTCGGTCACAAAATCCATGGTGATGAAAGGCCAAATAACGTTTGTAGTACATGGATCTTACATTATATATTAGAAAAGAAGCGATTCTCTCTCAAATGTTTGTGATTAATTCGGTAATGACATCTGCATAATATTTGGTCTTCAGAAATGGGTGAAATGGTCTTGACAAAAGTGTGAAAGTCAATTGAAAGAGAACCAAATTGATAACGAGAGAATATATTCATGTTGAAATGCACACTGTGATTTAAGATCTTGAACCACGTCAAACCTACAAATACTTAGGTATTGACGATTGTGGCGTCTCAGACAAGACAATGATGAAGAGAAATTGACAGGAGTATTACGGAAGTGTAAGATTCGTTCTCCAGTCTACTCTAAAGTTGAGAATTAAAAACGTCCGCAATAGATACTTTGAGGGTACTTGATGCCGTGTGCCGGTTGACTGAACAGAACAAAAAAATATAACCATGGCCCGAAAAACCAGAAAGCTGCTTACAATCTACCAGGTCACTCTCCTTTTCTTAGACTGTGTACAATGCTGAATGCTGAATGCCAACAAATCTGTAACATCATAAGACAGCAGCAATCTAACCGGATAATGTTATACGGGAATTTAAAATTGTCTTTTTGTAGATCTTGCTGTACCATGCGATCAGACCATCTGAACCAAAGAGACAGAGAAGTGTCTTAAATGATCTTAAATGATTGGAAAACGAGATCAGCTGGATATGTGGTGTAGAATCTCAGGTCTTAATGATAACTATAGGAGTTTCGGAATTCGTAAGAAGGCCATTCGTTAAGTCCTTCGTAAAAAGAGAAAGTATTGCAATCAGGCGCCGCAAAACGACGATCTTTGAGTGAAAATCTCTTATTGTCGGGTCTTTCCCCGTTCCGATGTATACTACAATACTTTCTCTGACACGTTGTGTAATCAGAATCCAAGTTTTTGGGGTTCTTGATCCCGGAACGGCAAAACGTATGGTTTGTCTGTCCGTCCGTCCATCCGTCCGTCCATCCGTCCGTCCATCCGTCCGTCCATCCGTCCGTCCATCCGTCCGTCCATCCGTCCGTCCATCCGTCCGTCCGTCCGTTCGTCCGTTCGTCCCTACGCCTGTCTGTCTAACTGTCCGTCCGGCTGTGGTCAAATATGGTGCTAAAACCGTACAACAGATTTCTCGAAAATTTAGAATTCATGATCAATTCAAAGGAACTCGTGGTCCTCTCTCTTTGAAACGGATATTTTGATTTCTGTGGGTACTTTAAATTAAGTCTCAATATTTCAAAACTTTTCTTCAAAACTGGCTGAAAATTTTTGGATTACGATTTGTCCTCTGATATTGTAAGGACGATTAAGGAAATTGTGCAGGTTTTATATTCCTTGAAATCCCTGATTTTTCGAAAATTACAAAGGTTCAGTTTTGTTACGTTTCCTACAACTTATCATATTGTCATCAATTTAAATTTAAAAAAAAATCATTTTCTAAAAACGGATACGAATTTTTTCTTTAAATTGTCTCCTCCAATCTATCAAATCACAGTCAAATTGGTGCCAAATTTAATTCCGGCGAAAAATATTTTAGGAAATTGCATAATGTTTTGATTGTTTTCATTGATTGATTTTTTCGTGTTTCCGGGCGCGTCAACTGCTTTGGTCATTAGTCCCATTAGTGTAGTGCATGTTTTTTTCTCGGGAGATGGCAGTGATCTTCCCCCGCTGGATGGCGAGATCCGGCGCCGATTTACCGTGGGCTAGTGGGATTTTCCCCTACCCAGGACTCTCCCACCAGCGGGGCACCGACCGAGCCGGGACAAGGTCTAAGCTCCAGACCGGTAGGTGTGTTAGCGTGTGTGTGTGTGTTTGTAAGGGGAGAGGAAAGGACATGGAAGAGAGAGGAAAGATCGCGCGCGGTCCGTGGCCAGCTTGTTAGAGTACTGCTTCGGCATGCGCCTGGTGTTGTTAATCTCTCTGTCCGCTTGTCTGTCAGTCCGTCTGTCTGTCTGTTCATTTGTCTGTCCGTCTGTGAACACTACTAGCGCGTAAAGCCGTAAACTATGCGTAGGACTTTTTTCTAAATTCAATAAACCCCTGTGCATCTGGCTCTAGTTAATGCTTTGAAATTTTGAAGAACATTCTTTAAAATTTGGGGGTGATTTACATAAAGCTCCTGGGACATTTTCAAAATTTTCTCAAAAACCGCTCCAAATTTTTTCTTTAAATTACTTGTAAGAACACAATTATAAAACTAGCATAGATCCGATTTTCACGGTTCATTCTTAATTTTCGAAACTTTGAAATGTTTGAATTGTTTCCAGCGTCTTTCTACAACTATAAAATTAAAGACATTTTTCCTTTCAATAAAATTTATTGTCCATAAATAGTCCTTTGGTTAAGAACATGTAGATTCTTTTTGAACATTTTTGTAGTTTTCCTGCAATAGAGCGTGCAATATTTACAATTTTAAAAAATAACAAAAACAATATTTTTTCAAAAACGTCTCCAAACTTTTTCTTCAATTTTTTGGTAGGTGTACTGCCAAATAAACCCCATACGATGACATTCACGCCAATTTGCTCTATTCTTTTGTTTTTAAAATTGTACAAAAATTTAATTTGTTTGATGTCGGAATTATTTACATTAGAGACGTTTTTTCCACTATTTTGTATTTATGAGTACATGTGCTTTAGATAATGTCAGATCAAGTTTCTCGAAAACAACAGTTTTCTGTTAAAATGAGCTCGAAATTTCGCATTTTCAGAAACGCTCAAACGCCATTTTCTAAAAAATGGCTTCCAATTTTTTCTTCAAATTTTCCCAATGAGTAGTGCAAAAATTACAAAAATGTAATTTTTTTTAAATATCTCTCACGCCGTTAATCCGCACATTTCCATCGATTTGTATACATTAATTCATTTATGAGTGGAAGTGCTTTTAATGAAGTTTTTTGAAAACTCAATACATTCCTGTGAAAATAAGCTTCAAATTTCGTATTCACAATAATACTTAATCGCCATTTTCTTAAAAAAGGTGTCACATTTTTCATAGAATATTTCTATTTAGGACGAGGTTTCACTCTTCTTTAATATTCTTGAAGTAATGTATCGTTTCTACTATTAGGAAACCGAAAAGTTGAAAAAATGTAAAAAAATATACTTTCGGTGACGATAGATGACCGCTGGCCAGAGAATGGAGCAAGACCTTAAAGCCAGTTCACACCAAGGCAATTAGAAAAATTTGCTACGAGAAAGTCTGTGCCATTCTTTTGCACCTGTAATTAAAATTTAAGCTGATATACAAGATTCTTCTTCTGTTATCGTCTATAAAATTCTTAGAGTAGGTCTGAATCGCGACTTACCTGCTGGAAACTGTTGCCCAAACATGGTCACTCGTTGTCGGCAAAGACTGGAAACCGCAAAGTTACCGTCTGCCTTCACGCAAAACTCTGCCCGCGGCTATTTCGCAGACTTCAGCATTGACGACGCCCTCGCTAAGGACGAAGCGCACCTCCCCGTTTCCCGGTAAAGACAGAATAGTTGTGCGTGACGTGTCCTTTTCGATGTATATTTTTTAGAAGTAATTTATTGCCCGTGCAGCAATTAAATTTTATGGCATAGAACAAATCAAGCAACGTTTCCTGTATTTGTACAAGAACAGTGCCTGAATAATGAGGCGTGATCGTGAAATATGTCTGATGGATTGTGCCCTTCAAATCTAGAAACAAATGTGGGAGGATGAAAAAGTTAATTGGGAGGATTTCTGGACGAGGGAGGTGAAAAAGGAAAGTTGATTCTGTGCATAATTTAAGAACTGACTTGGACATCGTGAGAATATCGCAAACCCAGATTAGAAACCTGTGATCAGGTTTCTAGAAAGTTTTCAATAAAATTTTAAAAATTGTCGAGTAGGAAATTTTGTGATGTCTTCTTACTATTTGTTACATTAAAATTAGTATTTTTTATTTTTCCTTTGAAAATTTTCTTTCCTTCCTCAGATTTTTTCTGAGAGAATAACGAAGTTTTCTACGAAGTTTTTTCCGTAAGAAATACCATGTGACACCTGGACAAGGATATTACGATTTTTGATGCAGGAAAATTACCACATCATTTATAGTGTTAATTTGATAAATTTTATGAATATAGGCTTGTACTTTTAATGTCTTCAAAATTATTGTACATACGGTTCTTTTTCCTTTTTTCCTTTTCAAATATTCAAGGTCAAAATAATACTATTTCACGGGAAAAGATATATTTACAATATAATTTTAAAATAAAATAATTATGTATAAATTGCAGCGTTTTAAAATATGTATATCGTACAGACGATGCCGGTAAGAGTGAAGAGCCGTAACTACTTCATGCATGATGGTTCGCGGGTTTCAATCCCGCCCGAGGCATGGACGCTTGTGTGTGCCCGTATACCGTTACTGCTACTCTTACAAACATTTTTACTTACAGTGATCACTGTATGACCTTAGTAGTTGTCGAGCGACTTTTAAATACATTTTATAAACAGATTTATTGTTTGAAATTTGTCCGTATTATGACTCGACCACTCTATTGTTGTTTTTTTTTTAAATCAGTCAGTTTCTTCTGGGCAAAAAATAATAGGATTCAGAAACATTTTTCTTTGATTTGAACTTGTGTGTAAACGTTCGTTTTTAATATTGTAATTGCTGTTAATTTTTACTGTTAAAATTGTAAAATGTGCGCAAAATTTGTTTATCCATTTCTTGTATTAAACTGCTACCTGACAAATATAATTAATTTGAATGATTTAATTTCATCATCTTGCATTGCAAACTACGTTGTTCGGTTGGACGATAAAACGTATCAGTCGGCTAGCAATATTGATTACACTGTCGAAATACATGAGTATCAAAATAAATATAATAATATTCTAGGGCATGTAGAAGGATTGAAAATGACCACTTTTTGTCAATGAACATATAGAGGGAAATTGTGTATAACGTTCTTTTAATGAATTTATTCATGTGACAGTTGCCCCTGAGTTTAGGCAACCCCGTGTAGGATTTGTTTGCCAGGTAGATAACATCTCCCAGGATAAGCATGTGTGTGTGTGTGTGTGTGTGTGTGTGTGTGTGTGTGTGTGTGTGTGTGTGTGTGTGTGAAATATGACATGGAATACACCAGTGTAAAAGAAGTTGCCTAAAAATTTGGGGAAAGTCAATTCGTACCTTTGTTACCAGTTCCCATTATATGTACATGAGATAAAATTGGGTGTTCGGACCCCTGTACATCATCTAGAAGATTGTTTCATTTATTCTATATAAGACTTTGAAATAGTCTTCCAAATACTCGTACCGGCAAAGTTGGCTCAGGGCATTAACTGATGTCACTGCAGTGCCTCTGACCGGAGATCCTATGTTTCGAAACTTGACGGTGACAGAATTTTCGACACTAGCTTGTCAGCTATGTAGAATTCAGCCGCCGTCTGGAGCTAGCACCCGGCTTATTTGATCGGTAGTTTTCCGTGGTTTCTTTGATCAACGCTAGGATGATACCGGAGCACAACCCTAACAAATGGGCCATGGACCGCACGTGAACTCCTTTCTCTTCCTTGCCCTATTTCACCCCTTACTTACACACACATACACGCACACACTCTCACTCACATACACTACACTACCACACTTCTCGGGAGACCAGTCGGGAGCTGAGAGTTCATCCTGTCTTAGCCCGCAGTTGGGAGATACTTGGTTGAGGAAAATCCTGGCAGGGCGACGTACGTCGGCGCCGGATGTCCCCATCAGCGGGAGATCACCGCCACCTCTCGCGATAAAAACATGTACTACACTTTTGGGACTAATTATCTTAGCAGTTGACGCGCTCGGAATCACTAAGCAATCAATCCAAATATTCGAAACTAAGGATTTTTTCTCATTATTTGTAAAATCTTGTCCTTAATTATAAGGACATCGTAGCAAATCCTTCGAAGTTCTATTGTTCATCTCCGTAGTCCCCCAATTATACTCAATGACAAATTTTATATGGATGGTGAAGAGCGGCTTCGCCGTTTTCAATCTCTCCGCCACGCCAGCTTTGTCGCTCCTCACTACACACTGCGTACAACATTAATTAGGTATTTCTGATCATAACAGCATCACCAAATAAATTTCGAATTATTGTGAATTACCATTAGCAGCATTTTGTGAATTAAGGAGAGCGGGTTAAAAACCTAGTGTAGTGCAACTGAATTCGATATAGCTGGAAAGCTAGTGTCGAAAATCCTGCCGCCGTCAGGACTCGAACCTAGGACCTCCCGGTCAGAGGCGCTGCAGTGACATCAGTTGATGCACTGAGCTACCGCTCGCGGTCCCATCTATTGACGTGTACATACATAAGACATTTACAAAATACATTTAGCATTAACTTATTGGATGTATTTGAAAATAGATGAAATGCGCATATCCCCGCCGTAGTTCCATTCACCCCGTTCTGCCGGAGTGCAGCGTGGCGTGGCGTCGCGTGGCGTGGCGCGGCGCGGCGCGGCGTGGCGCAGCGTGGCGCGGCGTGGGGCGTGGCGTGGGGCGTGGCGTGGGGCGTAGCGTGGGGCGTGGCTTGGCGTGTGGCGTGGCGTGGCGTGGCGTGGCGTGGGGCGTGGCGTGGCGTGGCGTGGCGTGGGGCGTGGCGTGGGGGTGGCGTGGCGTGTGGCGTGGCGTGTAGCGTGGGGTGGCGTGTGGCGTGGCGTGGCGTGTGGCGTGGCGTGGTCGTCGTGGCGTGGCGTGGCGTGGCGTGTGGCGTGGCGTGGCGTGGCGTGGCGTGGCGTGGCGTGGCGTGGCGTGGCGTGGCGTGGCGTGACGTGGCGTGGCGTGGCGTGGCGTGGCGTGGCATGGCGTGGCGTGAGGCCGCGGGCTCGTGACCCCTGGCCATAGCTCATGGCGGCGGCGCGCGCTCGCTGCCTCGCCTCGGCCTCTCCGCCGCGCGCCGCCCACACGTTTCCGGCCGTTGGCTCGCTCGCCTGCCTGGCCGCTGGCCTGCCCCGCGCACGCGCTAGGCCCGCGGCAGGGGGCGGGGTGGGGCTGGAGACGCACGATGGATTCAAACACGACAAAACGGGCAAAATTCACTTTTTTTAAAGTAACAAATTTTCATGAAACGTGATTCGTGACGTGGATGACTCGATGTGAAGCGATCAGACTGCTCGTGGTGGAACCGCAGTCCCGGTCGATCTCTCTGGAATTTGTCATGGTTTGATTGATTGATTGATTTTTCGTGTTTCCGGGCGCGTCAACTGCTTTGATCATTAGTCCCGTAAGCGTAGTGTATGTTTTTTTTCTCGGGAGATGGCGGTGATCTTCCCCCTGTGGATAGCGAGATCCGGCGCCGACCTACCGTCGGCTAGTGGGGTTTCCCCCTAACCAGGGTTTTCCCACCAGCGGGGCACCGTCCCAGCTGGGACAAGCTCTAAACTCCCGAACGGTCTCCCGGAATATGTGATAGTGTGGTGCATGTTAGTGTAAGTGTGCGTGTGTGTGTGTGTGTGTGTGTAAGGGGAGAGAATAGGACAACGAAGAGGAAGGAATGATCGCGCGCAATCCGTGGCCCGTTTGTTAGGGTACTGCCCTGGCATTCGCCTGGTGTTGATCTAGAATTCTCCTCCAGACAGCGACTGAATTCGACCCAGCTTAAAAGCTAGTGCCGCCGTCAGGACTCGAACGTATGACCTCCCGGTCAGAGGAATTTGTCATCAACAATGAGTATCATCTGTGTACCGTCTGAGTACCATCGATGTAGAATTGGTGCTAGTAAATATGTATTTGGTATATGTAGGTGAGTCAACTACTATGGACAATAGTCCCGTAACTGACTGTGGTCACTTTCCCACCATTGAGGTGGTGGTAATTTTCCCTCGCTTGAGCATGAGGTCCGGCGTCGGCTTTCGGGTTTTTGTCCCTCCAGGAGTGTCCTGCGCGAGGCACCGCCTACAGCGAGAGGAGCTCTAAACTCCCCGCTGGTGTCCGGTGAATGATAGTGCAAGTGTGTGTGTGTTTAAGGAGGGTGAAGAGGGAAGGATGAGAAAGGAAAGATTCTACGCGGTCCGTAATCTCTGTTATGGTACTGCTCCGGCATTCGCCAAATAATGATTGAAGAAATCACATAAAACTGCCAATCAGAGCAGCTGACCGTTAAATATTTTTTTCAGAACTGATTGGAAGTTGTGGTGGACAAAATAGATTAGTTTACAGTTTCTGGGATTTTTCTTGTTTCCCGTACCTCTCGTTTCATTTCTCGACTCATATCTTCATAATTATCTATCTTCTAAGTACTGATTCGTTCTGGTTTATCCGTCATAGGAGCTTAAATCGTAAAACAAAATAACAGTCCATTTGTGATAATTGTATCGCAAATGAAAAGAAAAATGCCCAAATCTTAATTTTCCATAGTGGACGGATACGTGCCATAGTCATTTGTGATGGATCATTACGTGCGTAGCCGCAGAAGACGTTTTACGCAATCATGTCTTCAGTTTTCCTCATTGGAGCTTTACCGTACTCTTCCATAGTATAAAAAATATTATACGTAATGATAAATGAATGATTATTGGTATAAAATAATAATAATAATAATAATAATAATAATAATAATAATAATAATAATAATAATAATCGAGATCGATCAGAGAGATCGGAGCTGCATGAAAGCTGACTGAATTTGAAAGAAATCTGAATGCGTAAGATAATTATTTACTTTAGTGTTTAATTCAGTTACAAGGAAATTCTATTTGAGGTTTGGCCGAATTATGCGACCGAGAAAGTTTGTTACGTTAACATCCAATTTCCCACATCCAACATCCAATTGATAAAAAAATTTTTCTCAAAAACAATTTTTCTTATGCTGCAGCGGAATGTGACGATTTTTTCCTCCGAAAAAGTGAATAAATCTTATGCCTATGTGTAGCAAATTACTTCGCCTAACATGATGGATGGCCAGAATCCACGTTTGAAAACGTCTTGTCTTTCACCGTCCGTCTGTTCGTACGTTTGTTCGTCCGTCCGTCTCTGCATCCGTGATCAATGCCTTCAGACGAATGTTTCGAAAATTGATATGACCGATGGATCTGGTCGTACGTGAAGCCATGCGAGTTAGAAAAAATATGTTGATTTGAGTACTTTGAATAAAGCCTCAATATTTTCAGACTTCTGTCAAAAATTACTCAAAATTTGGATTATTTTTTCTTCCAGTAAAGGGTGCTTAAAATTGCGTAGATTTCAATTTTGATTAACTCTTAGAATTTTCTGAAATTGCAAATGTTCTAAATTTTATGCAGCATCTTCCTACACGTATAATATTGAAGACTTTTTTCTGAATGAAATCTCTTCCTCGAAGGCATCTTTAAATACAATCACGTACTATTTTTCGAAAATCTGAATAGTTTTAGAGTAATTTTTCATGAAAGTAGGTGTTCAGACACTTTTTTCCTCAAAAATGACTCCAATTTTCTTTAAGTTTCATCGAATAAAGCAAAGTACAGTGGTGACCTCTCCTGCCTTTCTCGTTGAGAGACAGGAGGCACATTGAATGCACATCAGCATTTGAAAACGCGCGGCACTGCCGAGAGTCAACATGAACCGCATAAACGTTCAGTGCTATGCATGGAAGATACAACGAACAAAAGCTGGAGTGGATTGGTAGGAGGGGTGAGGATTTCAGTTGCGTCAGTCAAGGCTGCAGACCAGAAAGACCGCTAGTAGAGCCGCTGATAGAAGCCATATTGAAATGTATTTTTTGAAGTTAATAGAAACGATAATTCATTTAACGGACCGAAGCTCGCATTGTCAGGTAAGAGTCAACAGAATTAGACATGGAACGATAGTACCTACGTGTTGCGAAAACCTTTAAACGTTCAATTTATAAAATACTGATTAATTGCGTCTTAGATAATTGAAATAGTAAGCCTATGCATTCGATTTATTTATGTATGGTGAGATATAATTGCACATTGCTTATTACGGTTGGGAGAATTTCTGGAAAGTTGTACTATTTTGAAGAGGAGAGCCGGCTAATCGTTGCTTCAATGTAAGAGCGTTAACAACACAGGAGAAGAAAGGGATTCATCCACGTTGTACAAAATTAGTCTGAAGGTAGATCACCTCTGATTCTTTCTGTTAGGAAATTGCAATCATACCACGTGTGTTGAGTGAACATTTTGTGCTTTGTGCAAACTTCAAGAGCAGTGGGGTGAGCTGTAATGGAATTTAACGGTACTTTGGAACCAAGGTCAAAGAAACGTTCTCTGTCACCGCTCTTGCTGTCGACTTTAAATTATAAAATTGTAGCGATTTTTATTGATTTGATCAAAAATAAAACATATCTGATTTATTGGTTTATAATAAATGCAAAATATGTATTTATAATTCACTTTTTATTTTTTGTTTGTGGCAATAAGCATTCCGTTGTGTGAATATGAAATCATCACTGAAGTTTTCTAATTTCAATTGAAAGAAATGTCAGATGGGAAGTAAATTACGCAGTGTTAGAATTATAGTTGAATAAGTTTCTCTGTGTTTGTATTTTTTTCTGTGTGTATTTTTTGTATTCTGAAATTTCTCTGTGATCAAGTAACATAATACGAATTTTATTGTTTGGAAATTTCTCACATCATTTGATTCCAAAATTAAGGATTCCACGTCCCTGTAATTTGTGTAAATTCAAAAGGGACCTCCTAAAAACTTAGAACTGCGCAAGTTTTTTGGAACAATTGTCAATGTAAAATAATGACAATTGATGACAAGTCTCCAGCACAGATGAATCGGCTAGAATATCAAAGTGAGGGCGGTTGCAGTACGTTTACAATCAGGATAGAGGACCTATTTTCGGTAAACTCTGTACTTTAGAATACAGCAAAAACCTAGTGGTGATAAAAAAACAATTACATTCTCGCCCATATTTTTACTCAAAATTATAATAATATAATACACAAATTACACAAATACACAAATTTTTTACCTGTGCAAATTGTACATGAAAAATTGTACATGGCCTTACTTCGAAATCTGTCTTTAAGAAACTCATTTCATTTAGAAAAAATCATTATATTTAATATTTTAGTTGTAGGAAGACTCCCAAAGAAATTGAACTTTTGTGATTTTCGAAAAATCAAGCTTTTCAGCAAACATGAGACCTGCATCATTTTCTTACTCGTTCTTCGCACTATCAAAACAACAATATTTAACAATATTCAATGGACCCGTTCCGACGGGCGGACGGACGGGCGGACGGACGGGCGGACGGGCGGATAGACGGGCGGGCGGACGCGCGGACGGACAGGCGGACGGAAGGGCGGATTGACGGGCGGACGGACGGACGGAAGGACGGGCGGACGGACGGACGGGCGGACTGACGGACTGACGGACTGACGGACTGACGGACTGACGGACTGACGGACTGACGGACTGACGGACTGACGGACTGACGGACTGACGGACTGACGGACTGACGGACAGACGGACGGACGGACAGACGGACAGACGGACAGACGGACAGACGGACAGACGGACAGACGGACAGACGGACTGACGGACTGACGGGCGGACGGGCGGACGGAGGACGGGCGGACGGACGGACGGGCGGACGGAGTCAATGGGCGGACGGACGGCGGACGGACGGACGGGCGGACGGACGGGCGGGCGGACGGGCGGGCGGACGGACGGGCGGACGGACGGGCGGACGGACGGCGGACGGACGGCGGACGGACGGGCGGACGGACGGGCGGACGGACGGGCGGTCGGACGGGCGGACGGACGGAGGCGGACGGACGGGCGGACGGACGGGCGGACGGACGGGCGGATGACGGCGGACGGACGGGTGGACGGACGGGTGGACGGACGGGAGGACGGACGGGCGGACGGACGGATAGACGGGTGGGCGGACGGGCGGACGGACGGGCGGACGGACGGGCGGGCGGACGGAGGGGCGGACGGAGGGGCGGACGGAGGGGCGGACGGTGGGGCGGACGGAGGGACGGACGGAGGGACGGACGGAGGGACGGACGGAGGGGCGGACGGAGGGGCGGACGGACGGACGGACGGACGGACGGACGGACGGACGGACGGGCAAACGAACGAACGGTTTTGCCATCATTTGATTTTTCTGTATCATGGACCCACAAAACATGGGTTCTGACTTCACCAGATGTTAGAGTTTTTTTTTTAAATTTAGCACCTGGATTTATCTATTTTTTCATTACCAGAGGCCTGTAATAAGGGCTTTTCTGCTTAAAATTCACCGTTTTTCGCGCATTACACAACTTACTCTACTGGGTAACAAGAATGTAATTAATAACACAGAACGAGAATATTGCTGAGTGTTTTTTTCCTTAGCGAAAATTGCTCTAAAAATTAGTTTTTATATTTTGGGGAAAAATAATGTTTTGAAAATAAGAGTAATTTTTTGTAATTTTTGCTTCAATTGAAGACAATTAATTTTTTTCTCAGATAAACGCTCCAGTTTTTTACATAAAATTATTGTTTGCATTGAGCAAAGTGCTGTTATATGAAAGGCTAAGTTGCGTTTCCGTTGAACTCACTAAATTTTTAAAAAATTGCAAATGTTACTAATAATGCGAGAAAGTGTTGTAACACCACTACTTTCCTTGTAAGAGTTGATAAGTCCGATGTAGATAATTCCGATTAAGTAGACTGAATCCACCTTTGCGCTTGAAATGTCCTTTGGTGTTTGTATTATTTTCCATTTGAAAATTCTTTTCAAGAGGTGCAAAAATCCGGCCTCAATGAGGCTAGTAGAAAATAGTTTTCAACGGGGAGTCATCCATTGATGTCTACCTTGTCGTGGCGTTACGTGACCATTGGGTATGAAAGACTTTCAAGATGCCATATGTGCAATGTCACTCCAATCATACTTTTCACCTTCATTCTTAAACTTCGGAAAACAAAGGTTATGTCGTTGGTAATCTTGTCCACCGAGCAGATTGGATATTTGCATGATATCTACGCTTATGTCATATATTTAATGTACAAATTTATTTCCGTTTCTCATATAATTTTCTTTCCAAACAAATAAAACTTATTGGTGTCACGTATTAATTCAAAATGAGTGGTCATTGGAGAGAAATATCTATCAAGTGTGTATTCTTAGATAATTCAAGGGAACGGTAAAAATGGGGGTTTATAGGGCATGAATTATGGTGACCTAAGCTTTTCGTCAATTGTCTATTAGTGCTATTAGCGATAATTGTGCAAAGTTTAAATATTCATGCTTATTAACAATATTAGATAATATATTCGTCCATACTTGTCAGGTCTAAATCTATAGATATGAAGAGTCTTAGAAATACTCGAAGAAATTAAAAAAGAGAATTGGTAGAAGAAGAATAAGGGGAAAAATAAGAAATAGAAAAGACAAGAAATAAGACGTTTATGCCTAAAAAAGGGATATGTGTACGTAGATAGAAAATTTCTTTTCTATCTCTACATCTTCATGAAAAAAAAGATGGGAAGAATAAGAAACGAAAAAAGAGAGATATTATACCAAACGTGATAGAAGAAACTATTAGTAATTAAAGAAGAATATTCTGAAAAGCGCTACGGCTTCTCCGTTCTCACTTGGCGGAAAAGGATTTGAGGGTAGAATTAAATAGTTTACCTGTGTCAGAGTTGCTAGACATATCTTGCGTAAATTGAACGGATCACGTATTCAAGTTTTCACATCTGTGGTGTTAAAAAAACTCCCCCATTAAAATTCAAACGCATTTTTACAATATGTTGCGAGCAGGCACTTCATAATCGTTTCAAATTGTTGATTTACTCCTAACAAAGAAAAAATAATCGCGCCGCGGAAGGTGTCTTAATTTAGGGGTAGAAATTTCTTTTTTTGAAAATCGAGATTAATGACCGAGAATATTTTGAATTATTAAACACAATAACAGTCATTACGTTGCGTGATGATGCATACGAGTGCGCACAGCACAGGGCAGCGAGTATTTCTCATAATAATAATACGACATTAATTGTAAATTGGGGGTGGGGTGGAGAGTCCCTTCCGCCCGGCCCCTTGCACGTTACCTCGCCCCTCCTCCATCCCCCTCCTCTCCTACTCTGCGGGAGGAGGCGAAGATGCCGGAGGGCGTTTTGTACACGTCAAAAAAATACAAGAAGAAAAAAACGGAAGAAAAGGTACACTTTCCCTTACAAGCTCTTAGGTGTTCTTTAGTGCAATGTAAATAATGGTTTGCCCACGGAGCGGTTGCGGTGGCTCCTACCCGGGCCCGGCCGGGAGATCGTCAGTGACGTTGATAGTCCAATAGAAGGCTTTTCTCTTTCTCTTCCCAGCCTCTCGAGTCGTGTGCTCTTCGTTGAAAAGGGCCCACGCATATTCTGTCAAATCTGTTCATTAAGGGGCTGCCGTCCAGGGCACTGGCCCAGAAACATTCAGGAACATGTTCTCGGTGCATATCGTCGGTGCACAAGAAAAGTGACACATCTCGAAAATTGTGATTTCGCAGCAACAAGGTTTTAATCTGGGAGGAGCTGTTTATTTTGCGGACAAAGAAAAAATGTTTTCTCTATATACCGACTGTTTTGTAAAATATCTACATGAAATTTTAATTTTTTTAAATATACTTCTTTACATAATTAAAAAGTTAAAGATTTTTAAAGTGACTTTTCAAGTGCACTGACGTTATATTCTGTTCCATTTTTTAACGGTACTGCAAGATTTTAAGCTGATCTCTGAATGTCGGCGAAATGTTTAAAAATCATGACAGCCAATGTGATGTCGTTCTCGATATTTATTATAATTCTTCTAAATATACTTATTTAGTGTGTACTCATCTTGTAAAGGGGTTATTTAATACGATATTCGTTACATATTTAGATAATTCTCACCCTTTCTCCCGGCTTACAGGTCAATTTTCAGTGACATTGATAGTCCAACCGAATGCTCATGCCTTTCACCTTCTACTTCTCCAGCCGCAAACTCTCAGTACAAAGTGCCCCGTGCACTTCTCAATCATTTCCTTAATGAACGTAGATGTAGAAGGACACTGGCTGGGAAACAGTCTGACTCACATTCATGTCCCACATACGAGGTTCTACTTGCGACCGTGATATAAAATTGTATTTCGAATGCACTAATATATAAACCATGAAATGAAAATTATGATGGTCTTTTAAAATGAGCGCGTGGTAATAATTGTGTTTTTAACCTAAAAAGTATTATGTACATAATCTGATATATTGTAAATGGGGCATGATTTGTAGTACGATGATTTTATGTATTTATAATGTAATGTATTTTGGAAGATATCTAATTATGTGAAATCCTCAAATGAACAAAACGAAAACATGGATATCTTCATGTACTCGTAAATCATTCGCAAGCGCTAAGTAATAGCTAAGGTTATGAGTGTATATATATATATATATATATATATATATATATATATATATATATATATATATATGTGTGTGTGATAAATATTATGTTTATTTTAAAAACCGAGACTTGAATGCGAGATGCGTACCAGCGCACGTGTTTCCGGCTTAAAATCATTTTCTTTCTATTTACATTCGTGGCAGGTTTTGTTTTACTGATTGTGAGTGCATGTTAAAAGATTTCCCACATAACGTAATTAAATTAAAATATTTTCCGGACTCGCGTACGTGCATATACCTCAGCGAAACTCTCACACTCTGCACAGGGATGTTTTCACAGGAGCCATTATCACTCTACGAAGGGACGTGGCTGAACAGCTGTCGAAGATTGAAACAGTTTACCCGCAGAAATTTTCAAAGCTTTTCCTCTAAGTGTCGAAGTTTTAGAAATAAGTTAGAACAATATGATAGTAATAGACATTAAAATGAGTAAGTGGTGTGAAGTGCGGTGAAGTGCTGTGAAGTGCTGGTCAGTGTAATTCAAAGCAAAAGTTGTTGTGCAGTGCAATGCAGGGCAGTGCAGTTAATTGTAGTGAACGCGATCAATGAATTTTAAAAAAATTAGCCAATATTTATGTAGCTTGTATTAAATTTTAGCATCATCGACCTATAATTATTATATATCATCACACAGTTGAAATATTTGTTATAATACTTTATATTAGTGATAGTATGATTATTGCATGTTCGGCCTGTATTGTACTTATTATTATTATTATTATTATTATTATTATTATTATTAATAATATTATTATTATTATTATTGTAATTATTGTTATTTAACTGCCACCGGGTCATACCCGATTGCAGTTCAAATAAATGTATGTATGTGTATTACGTGTGACGTTCACTTGTTTTCGCGAACTGTCACTTTGGCTCATCGTTAGGAAAATCGTTCTATAACCGCGCTGGGAGCCTCACGAGCTCTGCCTCCCCCTCTTCAACCTGCAGCGCGCGCGGCGGCGTCCCGTCGTCGCGCCGCGCCGTGCCGATTCCCGGAAAGCGAAGCGGCGACCCGTGGACCACCCGCGCGTCCGCCTTTCCTGCTTCGCCCCTCGAGGCGGCGCGTCGCACGCGCGTGAGCCGCCACGCGCACGCGTACACGCGCGTGTCGTGTTTTTTGTCGTTGTTTTTTGTTCGGCTCGGACATGCGACGCGAGCACGTTCGGAGACGCGCGGAGGCCGGGGAGTGCGATTCGCCTCGGGAATCGGATGAAGAGGAAGTGCGTCTTTGTAACTCGGTCTATCAACGCGTCTACCGTTGTTAAATGTACTTCCTGGCTGGGGTTGGTGACTGCTGGTGATCTGGCCTGTTCTCCCTTAGAGGCGAAGTTTTAAACTAAAATTTCTCTTTTGGCTGTTGCGTTCCGTAATACCTGACAATGATCCTATTGTTGTTTGATTTTGACATTGTAGAATAACCTTTCATGAGGGTACGTACGTAATAAAATGTTATTGACATTTGATATTTGGACATTGACATTTGACATTTTGACATTGTAGAATCACCTTTCATGAGGGTACGTACGTAATCAAATGTCATTTTTTCATTGATACATTACCATGTTTAATAAAACGTGTTAATAATATTATTTTCTCAACTTTCTTTTAGAACACATATAATGCCTGAAAATTACTCAAATTATGTCTCTCTTAGTTTTTTTTCTGGGGAGTTTGTTAGCTGCAATTTTCTTTCCGTTAAAAAAAGGAATAATTAAACTACACATCCTCTTTCTGTGTCTTTACTCGGCGCAGAAAATAAATTACGCCATTTGACCGTGTCTGAGGCGGGTTGCATGCTATTAACATCATGGAGGCCTACTATTCATGGACTATTCACTCTCATGTGAAACGCGAGCCCCAAGCGATTTCCTTTTCACCCATAAATTTGATTATTTCGTATTTCCTGGTGCATCAACTTCTGTGGTCATTAGTCCAGTTTGTGAAGTTAATAATTTATCACGGGAGATCACGGTGTTCCTCCCCACTGTATGGTGAGATCCTGCAACAACCTATACGTCGGCTTGCATGATATTTCCTTCTCCAGGTATCTCCACAAGGAAGCACCGCTTCAGACGGGACAAGCCTTACGCTCCTGACTGGTCTCCAGACATGTGTGGTAGTGCGTGTAAGTGTGCGTGTAAGGTGAGAGGGACATGGATGATGAAGGAAATATCGCGCGCACGCTGCATTTGCATATTAGAGAGAGAAATAAACTAATGTAAAATGAAATGGTGTCTTTGTGTCAGTGGCTCTTGAATATTCTATGCGATATTTTTTCTTTAAATGAGTTAAATTATACATTTAGTTTCTCGTGAAGACGGAAAATTGTATGATTAACAATTAATGCAGTGATGATTCCTTCAGTAACAGCACTCGCAATTCATTATCCTTTCAATCCAGAACAGTAGGAACATTTCTAATGGTGCAGTATGAAGGAGAGCTGTTTCCTGGACAAGTCCCTGCCATTGAAAGTGATTCAACACGAGTAAATGTCTTCCAAAGGGTTTTGGAAATGACCGTAGAAAATGAATGCCTTTTTTTAAAGTATCGAGATCTTATCCAGAAAGTTCAACACCCTGAATTAAAATCAAGAAAGAGGACTCTTCGCTATCAGAAGCATTTGGGGGAAATGATACGCTTTCTCTTATCATTACCAATGTCAAAGTGTTTATTTAATAACTTCAAAAATCTTATATAAATAAAGTTTTAAACTTTCTAATACTGTTTGATTCATTCCTTGCTACAAAGCAATCATGACAAAGGGGTGGCACGCATACTGCAGCATTGAACGACACCCAATAAAATTAGTGGCATGAATTCACTCCATCGTATGATACGACTTATTGCAGGTTTAGGTTGCATTTTTTTATTCTAAGACTTTTCTTTCTATAATTATCGACACATAAAATAGATAAATCATGTTTGTATATTTCGTATAGCTGTAACTTTGTTGACCACGTGAAAAATAAACAAGTTATTTAATAAAATCTTCCCAAAGTGGAACAAAGCCACCCTGGTTTACGGTAACCAAAAATTAAATCAAATTCCAGAAGGTGTTAAACTGTTTAAACAGTTCTTTATTGTGTGCTGATTAAATTTATACTGCGAGCCTCTGAATGCCTACTTTGTGTTTCGATTCCGTACTCAATGAAGCGTCGGTTGTTGGTTTGTAGAACTGACTTGTTGAGTAGAAGAATTGGCTGGTTAGTAGTATGACAAATTCTACCCATTTCTGGAACACATAATAATATAATAATTTTATTATAATAATATAATAATAACAATAATATAATAATAAAAATATCTTATCAACGATAATATAATAATAAAAATATAATAATATCATTTATCTTGATGTTAAAAATAATTATTAAAACTTTGTTTTCTGATTTGCTGAATTTTCTCGTGTTATTTTCCTTTTATTTTTGCAAAAAGAATGCTCTATTGCCACTAGTCGCGTGCTGCATATTGTGCATCAGTAACATCTCTTTCGAAATAGTAATAAATTCAATATTTGATATTAATGAATCAAGCGTGAAACTAACTTAAATACAAAATAAAATGTCAGTGATATGATGCGTGCGACAGCAAAACAATACTGACAATTTTAAACGGAATGTCAAATATTTGATGGCTGTAGTGTACTCGTACACCACTGGTAATCAGTTTCACTTGATATTTTTTTTACCGAATACACACACCACTACCCTTTATTCTCACCCAATCTATAAATAGCCGAAATGTAAATTTACAGATATGTATATATTCATAAACATTTTCTTTTACGAATAGCGCATGCGTAGATTTAAAGAAAAATAATTAATATTGACTGGTGGATAAAATTTGAAATTAAAAGAGGCATACAAAGTAAACGTGATTGTGTTTCACGTACCGCAACGCACGTGCGTACAATCACGAAGATTTTGCGTGTGGGCTTTTCTATATTCAAGACGTTTCGTAACCATGTTTCAGACAAGTGCCTGCTACACTGCATATCTATTTGTTCTTCCTTTCGAATTCTTCTGTATGCAAGGCAATATTCATTGGCAGACAAGACAGGCAAGAGAAGCGGAATCGTCAATGACAGGAACCATTTTTCAAATAGATCCATCAATGTGATACAAGTTCCACCAAATTACTTATTGTCAGATGTTGAAAACGTATTGTGGATGATTTCCAGTACGAGCTAGAACACATTCATTCGTGATCTTTTTTATAAGCGTGTTTTAAAGCATTTTATCCCACCTAATAAATAATTCGAGATTTGGAATCCTTGGGGATTCAGGATACAATTATCCTATAGTGAGCTATTTGAGGTATATTTTCCATCGACATTTGAATTGGCAACAACAGCAAGATATACACCGAGGAGAGCTATCTGTTTCCATTAATCAATCTCTTAGTACCAACAGGTCTGTAGGATTGGCATATCTTTTTTAAGATTGGGGGCTGTATAGTTGTCATTTTTCTGGACAATACATTTTGGAGTTGAGAAATATTTTCTTTCTCTCAAAATACTTCCTCATAGCAGATCTGTTTTTTTTGTTTCACTATACCTTGCCATCTAAACTGCCGTGGTATTTGGATAGTGGTAATTGAAAAGTGTTATGTCAAAAGTTATCTGTCTTTCCGTTTCCTCAAGATCAGCCGTGAACCATTTAAAAAATACCCATCCAAAAAGTGATAGTGGACAACGCATGAGTTGATTGCAGCTAAAAGGTTTCGAGGGTCGAGGGAAGTTTTTAATACTGCCTTGAATCAGTTGGCAACTAAAATATTGTCTAACATCCGACTAAAATATTGTTTGTTGCACAAGGCCGCTCGGAAACTGATAAACTGCAATATCTTTATGAAAACAATTGAAACGACTGATTGGTCGATTATAATAATAATAGTAGTAATAATAATAATAATAATTATTATTATTATTATTATTATTACTATTATTATTAAAGGTAAAGAAGATCAACAACAATTAGGTTTGTTATCAATTCGCGTGTTTTGTCCATAATTCTTGGGTAATTGTCTAATTTCCAATATTTTCATTGATATATTTGTTTTAATCTCGTAGTTTTATTACGTATAACGTGATAATGATAATTATGTCATTTACTGATTTTCTTCCTTGTGTTGCTTCTCATGACGGGGAAAAAATTGTCCCTGAAACATGTCTGACTAATATTTAAAAATATTAAGCGACATTAAATCTAATTGTGTTGACACATATTTTATCCCTATTAATTATGGATTATCACAAGTTATCTCCTGCCACCACGGAATTTATTATTATTATTATTATTATTATTATTATTATTGTTGTTGTTGTTGTTGTTGTTGTTGTTGTTGTTGTTGTTGTATGAAGAGGTCGAAGTAGGTGGGCGGCGGGGCGGAGGCGAGCGTGGGCGAGGGGGCGCGCACTTGGGCGGCGCGGGGGCGTGTCTGGGCTTGGGAGACCCTTCGGGGGCGTCTGCTTCAGGTGCGCACGCGCCGAGGCCCGCCGCAGCCTCCTTCTCCGCCCTCGCCGCCGCCGAATCCGTGATGGATTACCCTGAGATCTGGATGAAGATAAACGTTAAATGAAGACATCGCGGCGCAGCGGCGCGTCACGAGTGCTATTCTAAATTAATATCCTCGAAAACAGTTTGTTCGTGTGCGTGGGCGGGGCGGGGGTGGAGGCGGAGGCGGGGTCGGGGCGGGGACGGGGGCGGGGACCATCTCGACGTGAGCGGCGGCGTGCCGAGGCCCGCGGGCAGAAGCGCTCGCTTCGCCGAAGCCCCGCTGCTTCGTCTGCGGTGACTGCGAAGGACCGCCCCTGCCTTCGCCCCCTCCCCCTCCCCCGCCGCCTCCCGCCACCCTCCGCTCTCGCCCCGACGCCGCCACTGCCTCCCGCTAAAAGGATGTGCTCTCACCGCCGCCGCTGTCATCAAAATCGCTGAGAAGCACTGCGATCTCAGCCTCCGCCTCCGCTCATCCCCCGTCTCGCTTCTGCCCGTCCCCGCCCCCTCACCCTATGCTCCCCGGCCACAGTGCTCTAGGCCTCTGCCGTTCTCCTCCTGGATGCGCCCGTCAGAAATTCTAACTATAACGACGGAAAGTTTTATTAATACGAATTATTTTATGCTCTACGCTAATCCATAAATGGGTATTTTCTTCGTTCTTATCTGGACGATCTTTAACGGTTCAAGGGAGCGCATCGCTTCATCGCGCTCTTCCTCCCTCTTCTCTCTGCCCCACTCCTTCCCGCCTCCACCCCTCCCGCTTCCGCCTCCCTGCGATTCCTCTCTCGCTTCTCTCCCCGCTTCTCCAGCCCTTCTTCGCCCTGCCTCGTTCCTTCCCGCCTCCGCTTCCTTCCGTCCATGCTTCTCCCCGTCCCCGTGATTCCCCTCTCCCATTCCTCCCGCCCTCTCCTTCACTCCACTTCTCCCGCCCAACTTCTCCACATCCCATCATCTAACAAATCTTGTGTCTCTCCTGTCTTCGGACTTATGTGAGCGATTTTTAGCGGAGCACGAGAGCACATGCAGCGATGCAATACATTCGGGTGTCTGTGCATGAGCGACATGACGTCATGTCTTACGGAACATCATCAACGAGTGTCGTTTAGTGCTGTGCAGAACTTGTTGTGTTGTGTGCTCAGCTACCAGTGCCGGTAAGAGCGCTGTTGTGGGGGAAGATCTGTGGGAGAAATGACTGAGACCTACTCGATATTGGGTAAGGAGGAATTTCAACTTGAATACACCAGACTGGAATTTCGGAGAACCATCACTACATAAGCTGCAATTCATGCTGCAAATTGTTTTAGGAGTGCAAAACTTTAATATATTGCCTTGTATTCTCTTTTTATTTCCCCAAGCGTTTTTGTGGACACCTAATTTTTCTATACGCTACTGCTTTAAATTATAACATTGAATGTCAATTTGTCTGTCGGACTCATAGAAATCTGTTGCCCTATTGACTCTGAGATAATGATGGAGCGTCATATGAATAAATGTATTGGCTTACTTGTCGAATGTTCATCAGCCTTTATGGTCTGTGGTGGCATAGCAACTGAGTGGATCTTCCAAGCACGCCAAGAAGAATGCTACAGCTTCAATTCTGGCATTGTTTCATTTCATCATGTGGTAGGGTGCTTAGCTTCGCGTTCAAAAAGCATACCAACTGAACATTATCACATTCACACCACATTCATTCATTTATCACCACCATCATCATTCACCCATCACGTTCACTTCTCCATCCTTCGTATAGTGAGTGGAAGCAAGACCAGAAAAGTACAAGACGCCTACATCGCCCTCTCTCAGAAATGAACATAGAACTTGTGTGTCTGTCTCACTCACATACATGCAAACGGACGCTCACGCACACACACATGCACACACACATGCACACACATGCACACACACATGCACACACACATGCACACACACATGCACACACACATGCACACACACATGCACACACACATGCACACACACATGCACACACACATGCACACACATGCACACACATATGCACACACACACATATGCACACACACATGCACACACACACACATGCACACACACACATGCACACACACACATGCACACACACATGCACACACACATACACACATGCTCACACACACGTACTAACACACATACAAGATTGAATACAGTCTATGTTTTCTGTGAATTTCTTTTTTGGGGAGGGGGAAAATATTTCCCATTCCTGTTCCTTGTATGTATCGTCATTTACAATTTTGCATGTTGAACATCATTAATTTCAAATTACGTGACTAATACAAAATTTGACACTACAGAAGCCCAGTAGTAAGGAGACAAAGACAAAGTGGAAGCACTTTTCTATCAACATAGATACGATCAAAAGTTACTTCAGGTGTTCGTGTAATTCAGTGAAAAATATGTAAAATGCGATATCGTAAATTGTTTTTTTAATAAGGGGCGCTCAGGGCCTCCGGAACTTACCGTCTACGTAGAGTAGTTTCAAATTCATCAGAATGCTCCTACTGCAAAGCCACTGTTACAAAAATAAAAATATAGTTATCTTATTTGACCTTAAGATATTTCAAGGGTTTTTACGTATTGTTAACCTACTGTGAAAATAAAGATTTGGTCTTTGCACGAAAATATGCCGAGTGAACTCTTGAAAGTCATTGTGAAAAAAGGCTAATTTGTTGTTATTGCCGATAGCAGAAGTATAACTGTTTATGATGAATCGTGGAGGCCTCATCGCTTGTATTCGACTTGTAATAAGAGATTCGATCTGTGGCGAAGATCGTGTAACTTTTTTTGTTTTTCTCGCGCTTTCTCTATTTCTCGAAGACGCTGCTGCTGTCTCACGGTCAAACCTGTCTTCTTCCTCTCCGTGAACATCTTCTGCCTGCTAGTTTGTCTTCTCTTCCTCCTCCTCTTCCATATTCTTGGATTTATTCTCTTCTTCTATCATTTTTAAGTTTTCCACATTTTCTTTTGCTTCTTCTCCTATGCGACTGTAGACTTCGCAATTTTTGGCAAATGCCTATTTTACAATTTTGACGTATACACTCGAAATTCGTTGTGAATACTTTCATGATTTTGTGATATCACATTCCTACAGACAAAAAACGCGGATTTCACCTCTAAGTCTAAAAATACCTATTCGGTAAGTAAAATACTGCAAATACAAAAACCTCGTATTCTGCGTAATTGAAACTATGCAGAATAATCTAGAATGTGCTTTGGGGCAGAAGCTGAAATCTATATTAAAATTCCTGGATTACCCTGATTGCGCTTCGCATCAGAAGTGGGAGTTACAATGAATGCAGTACATAATATTCCCTCATAAAAATATATACTAGTGAGAACTATCGAAATAAAAAGATTTTCTGCTAAAAAAGTTATGAGCAAAAAAGTAATAGATATTTTAGCATTAAGAGATTCATCAGTGTTCTTTTTAATACAGTTCGTGCTCGTGTTTTTATAAAACTGTTTAAAGTAATAAAATGAATGTTAAAACCTATTATCATGTCAGTATATATTGTTTATTTAAGTAATTATACAGTATATTTTCGCCTTTTATGATCCTAAAAGGTGCCCAAAATAAAATTTTAGAACCAAAAATTCTAGATGTAGCTTTTACTTATTATTCTCCCCGCTCATTATCTTTCATTTCCTCTCCTCCTTTCCATCTCGTCTTCCTGAATCTCCTTCAAATTCATTTCCTTCTCCTATTCCTCCGTCGTTACTTGCCGCCTCCATCGAGCAGTAGAGACCGCTCGATCCTCCCTTCCCAACACCACCTCCACCACCCACGCAACCCACCCCACCCCGCCCCCGCCACCCAGTCCACCCCTCCGCCGCCGCCGCCGCCATCACCCTGCCCATATTTCAACTGCTCCTCCTCTCAGCCTAATGGTAATCCCTCGTCTTGCGATGAAGACTCACAGATAGCGGGAGACGTATCATTTCGTCTATTCCCGGAATCCTTTTGAATAATTATAATTCGAAGGCATGTAATTAAAATGGCTTAAACATATAGGGAAACGGCGAGATAAGATTCGAATGTGGAATACGACATGATTCGTGAGATAGTGCACACGACGGCAACTATATTACGACGGTGTTTGTGGATGCGAGTAGCCTGAGGAATGCACGGACGCGTATGGCACCGGAAACTTTCCGGAGGAACACGGAACACGGCCGTATGGTTCGGAGACATACGTGGCCGGGTTACCGTCCTAATGAAACCATCTAAATGTTCTTCTGTTTAGTAATATTTACAAAAAATCTAGAGCATCACTGCCCGAAGAATTGCAGATTCTAAGGGTCCAATTTCGTCTCTAATATTGTTCTTCAGCTGATGAATAGTGGTGAGCATATTGACGTCAACTATATTCCTTCTCGTAACATCACAGAAAAAATTAGGAGCCTTCAAATCAAAGTAACGAGCCGGTCACATGAACTTCAAATTATGAAAACAAACTTGTTTAACTGTACCATAGAGGCAAGGCTGTGGGAATTGTGTTTTTATCTTGTTGAAATCGAGTAAATGAAATAAATTCTCCAGCAGGCCTTACAAAATTATCCAGCATGGTAGTAATATTGGACACCACTTACAATTTAATTGGTGCGGTATTGAATTTATACAATATTATTGAATATTGTCTTACTGTGGTTTGTCTTTTCTGCGTAAACTGCTGATGTCTGACATTCATTTGTCGAGCAATATTGTGAGTGGGGCATATATTGACTACGAGAGAATATGAGTGAATCTTACTATCAATCGATATTTTATTATTGCATGACATATTAGGAAAAAATATTTCTTGAATGACAACAATTTATTTGTTCAAAAGCAACGCAAATAAAAATGACGCTCAGTTGTCACTATATTCACAGGAAGAAATATTGATACAATGGATTGTCTAATCAAAACTTCCTTCGTTGCCTTCGTGTGCGCAACATTAAACAAAGTGGTATGATTTTCATGAACAATTCATAAAATATTCCGCAAAAAAATCTAATTTGGTAAAATTTTAAGTGATAGAAGTGTGAATAAATAAAATCCTGAGAAATTGAAATGCGTAAAAGTATTTTTCTACGATTCTATAAAAGTGTGTGGTTTCTAGATGCTGGTACGCGTGCGTGAAGTTAGTCTTTTCTTAAAACATCTGAAAAACGTGTCGTCACCGTGTGCAAAAGTCTTTTTGTTTTACGGTGACGTCACAGTGCGAAAAAGACTTATACCGACGGTGGGAAGGTAGAAAGAGAAGAAAGAAAAATGTGCACACATTAATGGTAAAACAACTTTAATTTCCCTCTTCAAACTTCCCAATGAGAATAAACTTACAATTAAGTGTTAATACGTAGTTAGTAGGTAATTATTTACACATAATATATCATGAAACTCGTATCAATTCTCATTGAAATGTACACCAATGTTTCAATTGCTGGAAAGTTATTTTCGTAAATTCGCAAGGCCCACAAAATTAATTTGGCAGTTAATGAGTTAAAGTAACATACGGAAATAGGCACGGTCTCTTAAATTTATTTGAAGCTAGTGAAGAAGCAGATGTCAAGAATTACTATATGTTGCTGATATCAATATGTCTTTAAGATATATTCTAAAAAGTTCGGAGTACCCAAGGGAACCAAGTTAATTTTACTTTAACATAAGTCATGAAAACATGTTATTAAAAAGTACTTGATAAGTGATAAATGATCATCAACCAACATAATTACTTTCAAATAAATCATTTATCATTTCAATTTCATTTTTATTTCAAAAATGTCTTCCATTTCTTTACAAATCATCGGTTGTTTACAACGATATGACGTGGAAAATCGCCAATATACCCCACTGTATATGTGCCCTTGTTAGTTTATATAGTAAATTACAACACATGAGAGGAACATGCATTCAAACCTCGGTGGAGACAAGAGAACCAGCAAGATCCAGCCCTAATACAGAGACAGCGCAACGAGGCCGAAAGCCGTGCCTAGACAATAGAGCCCATATACCTAAGTCATCAGAGAGAAATGGAGAGCAGCGGGCGACACGACCGTTTGCCGTCCGCCCTTTCTCCTCCTACCCCACCTCGCCATCCACGTCCCCACTCCTCTGTCACACCCGTCTCCCCATCCTCCCCCGCCACCGCCACTCCCAACGCCTCTGACGCGAGGGTCTCAACCCTCGACGCTCTCGATGAGCGCACTGCCCACGCGGTCCCGTCCCATCCTGTCCAACCTGTACACTGTCTCGCTGTACCTCGCCGCACCACGCCGCGTCCCGCCGAGCCCCGCCGCGCCCCGCCGCGCCCCGCCCCGCCGCGCCTCGCCGCGCCCCGCCGTGGCCCGCCCCGCCGCGCCCCGCCGTGGCCCGCCGCGCCGCGCCCCGCCACGCCCCGCCACGCCCCGCCACGCCCCGCCACGCCCCGCCACGCCACGCCACGCCCCGCCACGCCCCGCCAGGCTCCGCCACGCCGCGCCCCGCCGAGCCCCGCCGCGCCCCGCCGCTCCGCGCCCCGCCCTGCCGCGTCCCGCCGCGCCCCGCCCCGCCCCGCCCCGCCCCGCCGCTCCCCGCCACCCCGCCACGCTCCGCCACCCCCGCCACGCTCCGCCACCCCGCCACACCCCGCCACGCTCCGCCACGCCCGCCACTCCCGCCCCGCCACGCCCCGCCGCCCGCCACGCCCCGCCACGCCCCCGCCACGCCCCACCCCGCCGCGCCCCGCCGCACCCGCGCCCCGTCGCTCCCCGTCGGCTCCCCGTCGCTCCCCTCGTCGCTCCCCGTCGCTCCCCGTCGCTCCGTCGTCCCGTCGCTCCCCGTCGCTCCCCGTCGCTCCCCGTCGCTCCCCCCGTCGCTCCCGTCGCTCCCCGTCGCTCCCCGTCGCTCCCCGTCGCTCCCCGTCGCTCCCCGTCGCTCCCCGTCGCTCCCCGCCCCGCTCTCCCTCTTTAACCCCTTTATTCCATCGCGTTTGAACTCGCTCCAACTCGCTTTACCCGCTACAGCCCTCTTCACCCGCACCAGCCTTCTCCACCCCGCTCACACCTATGGCATCCTCATCAGCTTGCTTCACACAAGCTTCCCTCAGTTCCACACCCTTCTCTCTCTACCCCGATCCTTCTCTGCCCTATTTCACCCGCTTCTAACCGCACCTCCTGGCTCCTCCTCGCTCGTCTCAAGCCTTCCTCTCCCGCCTGCACTTCCCGCCCGCCCGCCCGCCCGCGCACGCGTGCACCGCGCGTGATTTATTTTATTGCGCTCGTAAAGTGAAATGAGACGTGTCACGTGGCCCGCACATATTAATACGCGCGCGCCCGTGTTTACATCCATCAACACAATGCGGCGCTGATAAATATTTTATAACGAGGCTGTAAAGAGCACCGAGAGCCGGCGCTGGCGCAGCACAAAGGGCCTGGCCGCGGGAGGGGAGACGCGACGCGGCAAGGCGACGAAGACAGGGCGAGGAGACGGGAGTAAGAGACAGGAGTAGGCTAGAAGAGACAACCAAAGAAGACGACAATCCATCTCCATCTGTTTTTTCGTCCAGATTCCGTTGATCCGTTGAGCAAATGCTAAGATGGCCCCGTGTTTTGCTTCTGGACCCAAATGTTGCTTGTTTAACTTGTGGACACGAATGTAGCAGACGATTTTATTGAGATTTTCTGTTACTATTTGTGAAAAACGTAGCTGGGGGAGTCGGTTATTTTGGTAGCAATTACTTAAAATCTGCGGTTCATTTGCCGAAGCAAATAATGGAGCGAATATTTGTAGTTTTTAAATGTTTCTGTGGGATGTGGATCATGAGATTATCAATTAATAACACACATTAGTTTGCCAACGTTTCGGAATATATAATTCCTTCCTCAGGGCTTACTAATATACAAGACCATCAAACTTCATGTCTGCCTCCAGACCAACTCCAGCATGTAGTTGGTCTATTTATATTAGTAAGCCCTGAGGAAGGAATTATATATTCGGAAACGTTGGCAAACTAATGTGTTTTATTAATTGACCAATCCCGTTATCTCATCCCACAATATATTAATGGTCTGATTCCTACAATGATTAAATGTTTCTATTGAAACGATTTGTTGGTTCCTTTATTCGTCATTCAGCTATGTATAGTGAAAGGGTAGCATTGTGTATTAGGAGCAATGAATCAAAGTAGATGGTAGCAAACATTATATTTCAGCACTCAATATAATGAAATATCCGTTGGCGAGGGCGTAGTGGAGAGTACAAAACTGTCTGGGAGACCGAGGACGCGGAGGACGGCGCCCAAGTTCGAGGGAGCGTTTGACGGGACCCAAAGTTCCGTAGAAAAGTCCGGAGCCTCGCTGGGTCGAAGGAGAGGATTCTGGAGAGAAGTCGTGAGAAAAATGCCAGGTTACGCGCAGGTGCATGATGACTGTTCCGTAGCCGAAATTGGAGGAACCAAAGCAATGCCCAGGGTCACCGTATACGAATATTAATTTCATTGACTTTTAGACGCTTGTACTGTACAACACTTCACTCTGTACGCAACACATTACTTGCAACTCGTTAGCCGTTTGTCGTTAATCGTTATCCGTTAATCCTTATTCGTTATCGTTATTCGTTATCGTAATTATTTATCGTTAATCGTTATCGTTATTCGTTAATCGTTACTCGTTATTCGTTACTCGTTACTCGTTACTCGTTACTCGTTACTCGTTACTCGTTACTCGGTAATCGGTAATCGGTAGTCGGTAATTGGTAATCGTTAATTGGTAATCGTTAATAGGTAATCAACAATCGATAATCGTCAATCGTCAATCGTTAATCGTTACGTCGCTACACGCTACTCCGCTACTCGCTTCTCGCTACTACGCTACTCGCTAAACCGCTACTCGCTACCTCGCTACTCGCTACTTGCTTCGCTTTGCCGAAGTTACAAAGGCACGGCTGGTCAATGAGGAGCCAGCCGGGCGTTTTACTTCGAGGGGAAGCCAGGCCATGCGGCGAGCGGCGTAAATGCTGCGCCCTCTTGATGATAACCTGCAAATGCTGAACCGCGCTGTTCAACTGTCCGCCGCGTACACAGCAGGTAGGGTAGAGATTCTGGAGCTAAAGAAAGCGGGCGCAGTTCCCCATTAGTCACATACATACTTTATTGTTCTGGATGAATAAAATGAAATGAAATGGAGAAGGAAACGGGGCGAGCCAGCAATCACGTGATGTGCTCACGAGATACGAGGCGAAATGAGGTGAAAGGTGGGGTGAGCCGAGAGGAGACAAAATTATCTCGAAGGAGACGTTCAGTTATAATCATGGCAGTTTCGATTATATTTCGTGGTGTTAGAAAGGATATATGATGAACAAATATTCTTTTTCACATTTATACAGGTATATGAAATAAAATGTCTTTTGATTATTGTAATTTTTAGTAATTAACACGAATTTCTCTCGAAGGACAGGATATGTTCTGTATTTTCTGTTAATTCACATACAATTTCGTTTTTTTAAGTTTGTTTTAAAAACAGTGCATATGTTAATCTGTAAATATAAAACTGAAATTCGCCATTATGTTCAGGCGTTCAGAGCGGTAAAAAATCCATATTGTCCTTAAAAATTAAACCTTGCTCAAATCAACCATTCATGCGGATATTGAATATTTGCTTATGACGTATGTATGCAAAAAATGAAGCATTTGTCGTTAATAATGAACATTTTAGTATGCTAATATTAGAGTAGTCCAAAAATAGCCTCTGTTTTAGAAGTAATAAATTTGCAATGAATGTTCTAGCTTAATTTTAAGCCTGCAAACACCCATTTAAAAATGCGAAGAGCTTAAAATTTTATTTTTGGTTCTTAACAAGGGCTAACAATGTACTATTTTTTCATGAATTGTGAAATAATAAGTTTTCCCAATTAATAGATATTACTACTTCGTCAATTTCTTTGTAAACTCGATTCCATCCTGTTCGACTGATGGAGAATTTCTTACTCATCGCTGACATCTTGACCCGCGAAAAGCATTCCACTGCGTGCCTGACGGTTGGGGATTTCAATCTCAACATCTGAAGTGCGACCCCGCACAGCAGGAATTCTGGCCTGAGGCCATAACGTCCCAGCAAGAGCCAGCGGGGAGCGGCCGTCCCACAGTGAGAAATTATCTCGCCTGGACGAAGAAATTTAATGTTGATATCGTGGCTGTAAAAATTTAGTTGCTTAAAACATTTTTCCCAAACATTCCGTTTTTGAGAAAATTCTCCTTAGGAAGTAGACCTCACAGTACATGCGTTAAAATAAAAATATTCAGTTTTTTTTTTCAGAAATGACATTCAGGACTCAACAGATGAGTCACGAAAGAAAACTGATATATAAGGATCCTGACCAATTTTGCTTTTTATAAAGTGCTTATTAAACTTTCCATTCAAATCGAATTTCCGGTTTGTTGCTTTCCTAAACATTTTGTATTTTCTTTCAAGAGACATTTCGTTGTTTTTCATTTTATCTTTTCCTTGAATGACACTTGTTAAAATGTCATGGAAGAATGGCTCCTAATGTTCACAGTAACAATTTAATTTACAGACCACCAATAATATATAAAGACATATATACAGACCACCAATAATATAAAAGTAATTTATTTTCCTGGGACTGTTTCCAATTCCGTAATATATTGTAATTCTTCCTTAAGTGTGTTGAATATTTTTACATACTGCAACCAAAACAATGAGATTCATTTAAAGTGAAATTTCTCAAAACTTTCTCAACTTTCTCAAAAAAAAGAAATTTTCTACTTTCTCAAAATAGTTTAATTCTTTGAACGTGATCCTCAAACAATTTTTACATTTTGATATTAGCTATCTTTAAGGCAATCGTTACTTTTCCACAGTCAAACATGTTTACATTCCCCAACCACTTAAATATGATACAAATACAAACAAGCTGGCTGGTGCTGACAAGAAGTTTTGAATGGCAAATCCATAGTGTTTCTTCATATGTTTAAACATGTACCCTCTCCCTCAGAAAAAATGTCGTTCAAAATTCTATCTTCCACACCGCGCCGACAAACTTGGACACCCCTCGGCCTGGAAGAGGGCAGGGGGAGGGACGCGTTGACCAATCGCTAGCAGGTAGAACCACAGTTGTCTGTGGTTGGTGCAACATCCCAAGGGGCAGAAAGAACGCTGTCTCAGGGGGAGGGGGCTAGTTCGTTTACGTACGAGACGGAAATATCGTCATATTTCCCTGCCGAAGGAGATAGTTTGCCTGCGCGTACGCCACGACGAAAAAAATATTTCTAAGCGGGGCTTTCCGTCCAGAATGATTGTCTATAGACCAGTAAATATTTATCATTTTAGCAAAATTTATTATAACTTTTAGTAATCGATTTGTAACTCCCGACAAACTGCTATTTTGAGATATTCATTTCAGGCACAATTTGCGGAGCCTTCCCGGCCGTTCTAACGCATATTTCGAATTTGTTTATAAAATTATAAATTGTTGCAAAATTGTTAATTCGCTGTTTTTGGTTCTAGGACATCGGGAGACTCCACTTTAGATTTGCAAAAATTTGAAAAATTGTTTATAAATTTGCAATTGTTGCAAATTCTTTTATTGTCTAATCTGAATGGCGTTTAAATGTGATGCAAAATTCCGGAATCCGTTCGGTGCTATTATATCTCGTTCTCGAGATATATGTAATTGTTTATAAGAAATTAACATCTTAGTAGACCTCATTTGTTTGCGCTTAATTCATTCGCGCTAGCAGAATAGCATGGGATGGGCATACTGAAAAAACAGTTCTCCAATGCCGCGCTTTTGCCTGCCACATACGCTTAAAATGCACTTGCTTGTAAACAAATTCTGTGGCCAATTTAATTATGCTAAATTCGTATTTTTACGGCCAGTATGAGCATAACTTTTATTTGGTTTTTATATTCTCTTTTAAGTTCTACAATTTGCAAGTCGATATATTTATCAAATAGGAAAGAAATTGATTATAAAAAAATATTTTTCAAGGTGCATTACGCCCAAACAATTGTTTCTGTTTTTTCTATCAAAGGGTGTTGAGCAGCCGAATAACTGTATTATTAATTTTTTTAAGTCCCCTGTTAACACCGAGAGTCAGAAACTATTTGTTCCTCTTGTTTAACCATTACCATTAAAAAATAGGGAAACATATTGTTTAGCTGTTTGCTATAAACTGCACTGGATTGGATGAAGGTAGTGTTAAGGTTTTCAAATACAGAAATATTCAATTTTGTGTTTTGAAAGATCACATGAGTAGAATCACACATGACAATATTTACAAAAGTATAGAAATTTCTAAATAAACGTATATAACCTTTAAGTTAATATTTTCAATTCAATTTATCATTCCTTTCTAAAACTGTTAATTTGATGATTTCATTGTATAATATTCAAATCAGAGCTTTATGTGCTAAATCTACGCATTGTTAATACATATTTTTAAACAACATTAATATATTTAACATACATTTAAAAGGTTTTTAGATTGGCGAACGTTTCAATGAAATTTCATGAATTCCTAAATGCTTGAAAATAAATACTTGTAAAATTAAATAATTGTAGCGTGTAAAAATATAACAAACTCACGTATTTGATAAAACGAGTTGA
>BLKR01006352.1:0-59261 GCA_011170035.1 Teleogryllus occipitalis
GGATGTTTATCAATAAATGCAGTCTTTACGTTTTGTTTTACGTAATAGTTTTATTTGAATCAGAAAAATTAGTTAATATTTTTAAATATAACAATATTTATATTTAATATGCATCACTAACGTGCGCAGCCCTAACATTTTATCAACAGTGTATTTTCGATATTTTTTTTACCACCCTCTTCGGTCAGTTTGTTTACGTTGTTCCTTGACATAGCAATTTCATTTGAATATGGATAGTTTACTGAAGTAGTTTCATGTAAAAATAATTAAAAATGTATGAATCTTCATAGCAAGTTTTCAAGCTATCATCGCATTATCAATATCAATCTTTCATAGCAAGTGAAATTTTATATGCTACCTACCTGCCAATTATATTTGAAGATGTCTTTATCATTATGGGCAAAGGTGCAACGCAATGCATGTTTCATAAGTCATTTATCCTACTCGTTAATGAATTATATCGCAATTCCGAGTACTTATGAGCATTTAATAATTTAACACCACGTTCCACCTGTCGCAAATTCAAACACGAATACTGAACTTCAAATGGTCTCATTTAACCACTTCCTGCGCAGCGTATGCCGAGGTATTTGCCAACCTATAAATATTTTCAATTTGTCGCTCCATCATGCAATGCTAATCTCACAATTAGTGCAATTCACTACGACTAAATTGCCGCAAATTTATTTTCACTTAATTGGCGAACAGGCAATGCGCGGTCAGTGTTTGACGAGTGCCATTGTTCGGACGGACGCGTTTATGTGGAGGTAAACAGCCCGGGGCGACACGTGGCCGTGGCGGTGGGGGCGGTGGGAGGGCGGGGACGGGGACGCCGGTGACGGCTTTCACGGGAGCGGCGGAGGCGGTGGCAATGGCGGAGGCAGTGATGGCGGCGGTGGCGACAGCGGCGGGGGCGGTGTGGGAGGGAACGGTATGGGTGTGGGTGGTATGGGCGGGGGTGGTGTGGGCGTGATGGTGGCGGGGAAGGAAGTAGTAGTGGGGGCAGATGCGGGGGCGGTGGTGGGGGTGGAGGCGCAGTGGGGGCGTTGGTGGGGGCGTTGGTGGGGGCGTTGGTGGGGGCGTTGGTGGGGGCGTTGGTGGGGGCGTTGGTGGGGGCGTGGGTGGGGGCGTGGGTGGGGACGTTGGTGGGGGCGTTGGTGGGGGCGTGGGTGGGGGCGTGGGTGCGAGCGTGGGTGGGGGCGCGGGTGGGGGTGTGGGCGTGGGTGTGGGTGGGCGTTGGTGGGGGCGTTGGTGGGGCGTTGGTGGGGCAAGTTGGTGGGGGCGGTGGTGGGGGCGGTGGTGGGGGCGGTGGTGGGGGCGGTGGTGGTGGGCGGTGGTGGTGGGCGGTGGTGGGGGGCGGTTGTGGGGCGGTGGTAGGGGCGGTGGTGGGGGCGGAAGCGGGGGCCCGGGGGAAGACGAGGGCGGAGGCGGTGGCGGGGGCGGTGGCGGGGGCGGGGGCGGGGGAGGTGGCAGAGTCGGGGGTGGGATGGGAATTAGGGCGGCGGGGGTCGGGGGGTCGGCGGAGGCACGCTCTATCACGGTCTCGCTTGTGGGCCGCGCCAGCGTTCTATGGTTTCCGAGACGCATTTTTGAAGCCAAAATTAATATCTGTAAATTGTGAAGAATATATTAAGTGCTAGCGCTTCTCACGCATTAAAACATGACAACCACACATAATTCAGCAAATAGTACAAAATTCACAAAATATTTATATTTTTAACTAATATGTTGAATTAATACACATCAGCTTAACTCCTTCTATTCACTGTCTAATTCTACTGCATCCAATTATCTACTTTTACTTTACTAATACTTTTCTCATTCTTCATTCATCATCTTCTTCTTCTTCTTTTCTTCTTCTCTTCTTCTTCTTCTTCTTCTTCTTCTTCTTCTTCTTCTTCTCCTGTTCCTTCTTCTTCTTCTTCTTCTTCTTCTCTTGTTCCTTCTTCTCCTCCTCCTTCTTCTTCAATCTTCTTCTTCTTCTTCTTCTTCTTCTTCTTCTCGTACCACCACCACCACCACCACCACCACGACTACCACTACCACTACCACTACTACTATTCTTTTCTATGACTTTCACGTTTTCTTTGTTTTTTGTCAACATAGCTATTATTTCAGACGGCCTATTTTATTTGTTTTGGCGTCTAATCCTAATTCTTAAATTAATTCTATAAACACTAACCGAAGCGTCGATTGCTTTATTGAAAATGTATTCCAAATTATTCTGCCTGTCACTTTTCTTGCCCTATGCTATCGATCATACTTGTATATTTTATTTCATTACGTATGACCTCATACATTTCTTACGTATGACTTCTCTTCTCCAAAATAGCCTAATGGTATTTTTAAATATCATCTTTTGTTTAGAAACGGAATGGTATCAGAGAGGCGACAAACGAAGCATTTGAATCATTGACAAGAATAATGAATTTGGGCGTATACATTATTAAGCCTAAAATATTGTGCGCCCGCCCCAAAAAAAGTGTGTTCCAAAATATTTTGTAAAGGAAGTTCCGCAACTAATTTCGTTTGTACTAACAGTCTATTTATGTATATTATCCACATACATATTTACAATTCCAAATCTTCTTCTTGTCGGGATAGATACTGCACTGTATTTGTGTTTCAAATATTGTTGTTTTCTTAAGTTGTTGTAGAAAGTAAATTTCCACCATTCTTCAGAAGGACGCAAAATATTAAAAGATCATAATTACATAACAAAAATATATTTTAGAAATATAATGTATTTCTTTCTGATCTAATTAACACAATGCAAATACCTTTTCTGAACCTCTTTTCAAACTATACGTAATATTCTCTCTTTCACATAGTTATTGCGGAGTATTTAAAATGTTATACGTGAACACTGAATGGAAAAGTTAATTAACAAGTAAAGGAATAAATAGGAAAGGAAATTAAATTTTATGCGCTGAAATCCCATTTCAGTAACGGGCTAGTATTTATGACAGAAATAAAATATTAATGTCCCCTTTCAAATACGCAAAGTTGAATTGCTCCACCAAATTAAATAACATTTCAAGCTCAATCGCATGGGAAAAGTCACAGAAACAATGTCATAAACTAATATCGACATCCAGTATCACTGCATACCATACAAAATTATTATTTCTGCAATATTTTTCTTCGTAGCTGATACCAAAAATGAACTATGTATTAATTAGTGTTATCATAAGGTATAGAGTTTCACGTTAATATAGCGGTTTCGTTAAGCCATAAGATTTTTTTCTAATTTGAATAGAAATATCTCTGGCAAAATAGCTCTTGCAAAATTATTTTCATCACACTGCCACAATATCGGCTCACCATGTCATTTCCTATTTATGATACACATTAAAAAGAAAACCCAGCATATTGCTAAATTCACCAACAACTAGGCGAATGCCGGAGCAGTACCCATAACAAACGGGCCACGGACCGCACGCGATCTGTCCTTTCTCTTCCTTGTCCTATCCTTACACCTTACACACACACACACACACACTTACACTAACATGCACTACACTACCACATATTCCGGGAGACCGGTCGGGAGCCTAGAGCATGTCCTGGCTGGGGCGGTGCTCCGTTGGTGGGACAGTCCTGGTTAGGGGGAAACCTCACTAGCCGACGGTAGGTCGGCACCGGATCTCGCCATCCAGTGGAGGAATATCACTGCCATCTTCTGAGGAAAATCATGAACTACACTTACGGGACTAATGACCTAAGCTGTTGACGCTCCCGGAATCACTAACCAACCAACCAACCAATAACACTTCGTTTATCAAAGTTACATCTATCAGTGGTGTTCATTGACATTTGCAAGTGTCAATAAAATTTTCATACAATTAGCGTACTCAAACAGAACTCCAAACTAATATGCACTGATCCTTAACATAGCATTTAAAAAGTGGACTAAATGTTTAATTCACATAATAAAAATAGAAATATGTAAAATTAGGTTGATGAAAGTTATATGAATGATTTACTCTCATAATTACTCACTCAATTATGTATTAATTAAATATTCATTTATTTGTGTTTTGTTATTATTGTTTTGTTTTCGTTTATTTGTTTATTTACAGTAACATAAATAACGATTGATTCGGGGGCAATAAAATAACATGCTAGCTCTTCACCACTCATTGGCCAGAATGAGGTTTGTAAGCCTCTGCGTTTAAACATCCGAACACCGTTTTTCACAATTTGGTGCCTTGGAGACAGTGATTCCAGAGATAAATACATTAGTTCTCCCGCCAATTCTCGTCTGAATAATTTGATGTCTGCGAGTCTATGCATAGTAAAGGATCCCAATAATAAAATAATACTTCCTTTTATGATACACTGAAATATTTCTAGATATACCGCTACACATTTCAACGTAAATGACTCAATTGTACGTAACTGTTAATAAACTCCTTAACTAATGAAGGAATTAGAAGGTTTGTGGACGAAACAATCAGAAAATGGAGTTGAGAAGGTTTTAAAAAACATTTTTTTTCTGGAACAAAACCGATTACGGATTTACAAGACTGTACTGGAGTGTGAGTACCATGAATTGCCACTAGATGGCATCAAAGCTCAAAAATTAAAACAAAAATGTGGAGTTGCACGGTATCGCAAAAGCTGACATCGACCTAACTATGTAGCTGTCGAAAATCCTGTCACCGTCGGGAGTCGAACCCTAAGGTCTCCCGGTCAGAGGTACTGCAGTGACACAGTTGAAACCCTGAGCCACCTCTCCCGGCAGAGTTAATATAGAAAACCTGCCACTGTGGGGAGTGGAACCCTTAGAGCTCCCGGTCAGAAGTACTGCAATGACATCAGTTTATGCCCTGAGCAACCTTTGCCGGTGCTCACTGTTGATTAGATCTGTACAATTTTATTTCCCAAATCCTTTCCGTTCAGATTCTTCTCGAACCGCGTCTATTTTTGGTGCGTTGTAAGCGAGCCATGTTCGCCCATCCTCCCTACTGCACCAGTGCTGCCTCCACGCAGCTGTTTCCTTCGATCCGGCAACCGCGGGATGTCCACGAACCCCTCGCCTCTGACAGCTTTCTTCTTTTTCGCGGGTCGCTTATCTCTCGCTCGGCGTCTGAGCCGCCCGTATTTCTCCCGGGCACCTCAAATTTCTCCCAAGTCTCGGGAATCCCAATCGCGCCCACCCTCGCGCCCGTCCTCGCGCCCGCCCTCGCGCCCGCCCTCGCGCTCGTCCTCGCGCTCGCCCGCGCAAAATATGGTGTTTTGAGGTCATTCAAATAGAAAACAGTTGAGTTTTCGAGAAACTTTATAAGAAATTATTTTAAGCAGATATATTTATAAATATAATAGTGTGAACAAAATTCTGGTAATATAAATATCAACGACGTGAGAGGCCACTCAAAAAAATACATTTTTGTAATTTTTGAAAAATAAAACAAAATAATAGAGGAACATTGCGTTTAATGTTCTTACAAAATTCGTTTTGCACTATCAAAAGTTAAAAGAAAAAAAAATGAAGCAGTTTTTGAGAAAATTTAAAAAATTTCCGGGAGAGGGACATGTAAATTTCAAAATTTTGAAGAAAAATTCCAACTCAAATTTTGAAGAAAGTTTTTGAATGTCGTAACGCCTTGTGTGGAGCCAGATCGACTAGGGAATATCCATTTTGGAAAAAATCCTAAGAATGGTTAAAGCGCCAGTGGTGTTCACTAACGGACGGACTGACGTTTTGAAAAAAAAGCAACCCCTTTTTTGTTTTAGGGGACTCCAAAACGTGTATTTCCGTTTAAATCTCAAAATCGATTCTCCTCAGCATTAAATAACTTTTCATATACTACGTATCTAATCTATATATACGTTCGTATACAAAAAGTAAAATAAAATTTCAATGTGTTTCTGTAATAAAAACAAAAGCGTTTAAACTTTTTACTTCAGGTGAATTAATAGCTTCCAATTGCTTTTCCTGTCACATACGATCATTGATCGATTGTTTTTCTATCTCCGAAAACAAGTCACCAGGTTCCTCCCATGCGGTGTCTGCTATCAGTCATTGGCTCGGTAGCGCGGCAGATTAGAATTTTAGGGTAACAATGACACAGACACAAATTTATTTGTTTTCTTTACCTAAATATTACTTCTTAGATCCAACTCATTCGCAAAATATAAGAAAATCATTCATCTTTCGACTGTTCTTAATTGACTGTGACCTGGTAAATCGTTAATGAACGCCGCCCATAAAGAATGGCTGTTTGTTCCTCGGTTAGGTTGCGCTGAGTCGAAAGCACAGTTACACTACAGTTTTACAAAATAATACTTTTGGATATCTTTGTGCAATTCAAAAAATAGTAATAAATTGTATCCCCCGAACCCCGAAATTTAAGTTAAAAATGGAATTAATGACGCGAACGCCCTGACTTTCTCAAAATAAAATGTTTTATACCATCAACACAAATGAATTTTGACCACTTTTTGACACACATCTCTGAATTACTCACCCCCAGCCCGAAGAAAAATGCTACTCAACCCCAATATTTTACAAAACAAAAAAATTTGCGCCAAACTTTTTGCCCATTTTATAACAACAAAAACACTTTATATCAACGAAAAAATTGTTAAGTTATAATTACAAAGAGAAATAACTTCTGAAAGTTATCCAGGAAGCGTTTTCAAATTATAATTAGTATTAACAATTTCTTATTTATTTTCACAATAATATAATTTTATTTTTTAATCATTTTGAATTCGGAGGATGAAACGAATCTTTTGAATATAGAGACATAATTCTTAGAAAAATATTTGCTGAAAAACCAAAATTAAATATTTTGATGTTTGAGAAGGGATAGGTTTAAATAAACATATGAAGATAGTCTATTAAATTACTGGTTGAATTGGTCTTGGAAAGCGCTTTTTTGAATTTGTTCATTGAGATTATTTTCCAACTTCCACTTGCTGGTGTCCATCTACTAATTGCATACATTTGCAAAAAAATTCAATTAAGTTTTGAAGATGCTCGTCCAAGTGGTAAGATCGTGTTTTAACTGCTGGGGCTACGAAAGGCAATTTCTTGAAATGAATTTTCCTGCTTGTAAGGTTAGTGCACGCAATGTTTGTCTAAAATCGATATTAATTCCTAAGGGAGTCATTACCTTGCTATTCATTCATTCATTCATTACGAAAATGTCCAGTGTTGGTTTGATGTGGCTGATAATATAATCGGCTGGTCGATAGGACTTCAGCCTCTCTCAAAATTGTGCTTGGCGTCTAATTGTAGACACGAAAGTTGTAGAGACCACATGAATGTAAGTTATTTTTCTATAAATTTGTTTTATTTAGTGAATGGTTAAATAGAAACACTATATAATAATATATTCATGAAATATTTTTCAAAAAGTAACAATATTAGAAGGATAAATTTGATTAATAATTGATAAATTAGATGGATTTTCATATTGTAGTACATTTCATTTTTTTAAATTTTATCTGATGAATTCTGTGCAGAAGGAAATATTTGAATCATTGGTAAATCAAATTGTTTATCTAGATAAAGTACTAATATTGTTCAATATTTCATATCCTATATTTCTTGATCACTTGATATTATTAAAATTATATTCATCGATATTCTAATAGGAAATAATATATATCATGTATGATTTTTTTCTCTTGCAGTACTGCAGAGAAATGATGAGTGGCAGAGTTTCAAGGAATATTTTCTATTCATAATTTATTTTCTTACTTCAAAGTACCAATCTTATTTTAAGACCTAGAAACTAAAGGCAATGGCGCCTCCTGGCAATGCCTTCTACAACTCCATATCGCCAGTGCTACTTCTTTTCCAATTAACAGGCCTTGTCCCTGGCACCTTCTCCTCAGAAGAGGGCTTTCATTGCTCACCGCGACATGTCGTTTACTTCTGCGCGATAGTCATCTTTGTACTCGCAATGTCTACCGTCCGCCTGGTGAAATTTGTCAATAGTTTGATGAGCAGAAATCTCTTTGCATCACTTCCTTTTTTCTTAGAGCAAATGGCACAGCCCCTACACGGTATTCTCTGTTTGTCGACAACGATTTTGTTCCATAGGTCGTATCTTAGAAACTTTATGATGGCTCTTCCTGCTGTAGACATTATTTTGTTTAATAATCCAACTGTAAAATATGTACGCATGCGGCGAAAAATTAATATAATATTAGTTATTTTCAGTATTATGTATATTATCATGTTAAGCCAAGAAATGCTATATGCTTATGTTCAGGAAAAGTACGCTGCATTATATTGTTCTTGGTTTCTTCTGTTGTTCTTTGCTTGCAGAGGGTTTAAATTTGTATTTCTAGTCATGCAATTAAAAACACGATTTGGGCAACTACATTATAAAATAGACAGCGTTATCAACCACCACGAAGACTCGAAGGAAATGTACACTATCCTCAGTGTTATAAACCGAATAGAATCAAAGCACTGTCAGAAGAATAAAATAATTCCTGAGGAAAATCGCCCTAAGACAATACACATCCAAGTTTTTGAAAAGAATCTATGTACCCAATCTAACATTTCTGAGACAGAACAAATTCGAAACCTCCGCGTGGTTCATCTTTGCTTATATGCAATGACTCAAGAGCTAGACAGGGTATTTGGCCTGGAAAATTTAACTGATATTTGCATGGTGTTTCTATTCGTTCTAATAGATTTTTATGAACTTTCGGGAATGAAATCGTATTCAAAAGATAATTTTCGTGACGTCAATTCATCTTTTCATGTATCTGTATATATAATACACCTTTTCCTAGCAACGGTGTGGGATTTGGGAAGAATCTTTGCGATGTGCTGGGTCTCACATACCATTGGAATTGAATCTCGACGGATTAATACGAAATTATTAAAAGTATTGCTTTCGGGAAACCTTACGCATGAAACCATTACCCAATTACAACTTTTCCATCAGCAAGCAACAAATTCTGAAGTATCTTTTAGTGCGAGAGGATTGTTTCAAATTAATTTAAAACTTGTCTTTGGAATTGCGTCAACCCTTGTGACATTCACTGTACTGCTGGTGCAGTTCGGAAGTTTAGTCCACATATTAAAATAATCTAGCCACCGAAAACACAAAATTGAGCTAGAATTACTTAATCAAATCCTCCGATACTATAATACCTCTGTAAACCGAGTTACTGTTAACCGATTTTCCATTAACTGAGAAGAGGTTTACACTGTGATTCCGCGAAAGGTTTGTGAACAGAGCGGACAGTTGTCACGTGTCACGTGTCTTCAATTTATCAAAGACTGACACAATAAAGTTGAAGTTTTTTTCGTGTTTCGTCTGTGTCCTGAACCCGACCGGCCATTCAATTACTGTAGACCCACGGCACTGCAAAAATCCTTTTCAACTCCATGGATTATATTTCTTCGTATTTGCCTAAAATGTCATGAACTGTTAATCAAAACTCACATTTGTATTAAAATATTCGTATTTATAAACCCAAAAATATTGTTTTATTTATCCTTCACCTTCTATTTGTTTGCCACCTATTGTGTCTTATCCTTTTCTGTCAGTCTTTTCTGGTTTTTCAAATATCAGGAAGTCATATCTACCTTCTTGTGTGTCACTTTACCAATTTGATTATTACATTCTGGCCTACACCTTCCTTTTACTTCATTTACCTGGATGTCATCACCTGTATTGAACTTTTCGAAAGTCATTTTCATGCATCCGCTGGGCATGTCAAGAACAAAGTAATGTTCTTCTTTTTAACAGGTTTAGAAAAAAAAAGTTGTGCAATTCGTCATGTAGGAGAGACCGGGTCATGGGGTACGATGATTCACTAAAAGCTTGCTGAAATCCAGGTGGTGAGGTTGGCGAAACTGTTCGTGTTATATGTTACAGGCCATACTTCCTATCGAGTGGGCAATGATCTGACCTCATTGCCTAACGAAGCGTGAAGTGTAAACTAATCTTTCCCTTTCGAAGTAAATTACTAGCAATGTGCATTTGTTTAAATATCATTTTCCGTTATTTGAATACTAGTATTGAAGTTGAAGATTGTAGTCCCCTGAAGTTTTTATCATCTTACAGCATTGTAGGTAAGTTACGGTAACTAATTTTATAGGTCAAATCTGATCACTTTAAAAATGAACTACCAGAGCAAAATGGGCGAGGTGATAACGGATCACCATGGCTGACATACTGCAATGCTTTTTCACATGTTTACCTAATATGGTTTGAATATACAAGGGAAAATATCAAACGGATATGCTAGGAAACACATATAAAGAGAGCAATTAATTCGGTTGCAGAAGGAAGAATCATAAGAAGTGCAGCTGATAAATGTTGTGTCAAGAAGGAAACATTAAGAAAAAAATATAAAATTACTTTCTGGAGCTGAAGTTTAACTCAAATCAAACCACAATCATGAGCATGTGTTCATATATGTTTAAGAGGAAGTCAATGCTGGCTGAAAAAATGTTTTACAGTTTGTCATTACAAAATGCCGCGAACTTGTTTATCAAACTGCTATTGCAAATAATGTTAAATGTCCAGATTAATGGTTAGAAAAAGAAATTGCTGGAGAAGACTAGTTAGCAGAATGTTCCCAAAGAAGTAAAGACTTGTCTCCAGAGTGGTGTAGACTTTCTCGTGACATGGCATTCAATCAACAAAACATGCAGGATTTTTTTAAAAAATAATCAATTGTTAAAGCGAGAACCTCGACTAGGTAATTCTTCGTGCGTCTTTAACTTAGATGAAACAAAAACATCAACAGTTCAAAACAGCGGTAAGGTAGTTGCTGAGAAAGGTTGCAACGATGTGTGGAAAGTGCTGAGAAGGAAACTCTTGTAACTGGAAGCTATTTTGTCCGCGCTGTTGGCAATTATTTTCCCCCTATCTTCACATTTCCTCGAGTGCATTTCCGTGAGCACATGCTGTTTGTGATCGTCAAATTCTTTAATTTTAAAACTGATAGTGGCTCCTCAATGATGCAAAAGGGGTAGTTATTCAGGAATAGTTACGACCCATTGTGCCCCAGACACCGACTGACGGTACCCCAGGCATGGGGCAGAATGGGCAATTCATGGAAAATAAGATTTTAAACATTACTTCTCTACCATTTAATTATTTCGTAACTAAAACCTCACAATGTTAAAATATAAAGGGAGTCTCAGCAGAATCTCGACAAAAACATATAAGATTTTGCAATGATTTATTTATTTAATAAAATATGGCAATTACACAAAAAAGCGTCATATATTATTGTTGAAGCATCTCTGACACAACATTCCATTTAATATAAATGCCATTTTGTACGTACAGCTTCTATTCTTGGCCTAAAGCGTGCACTCACCTTTTGCAAAATCTTCTTGTCCAAATTTACAAACAATGCCTCAATAGCGGTCTTAAGTGATGCAATGTTGTGGAGTCGGATCTTGTTGGTCTCCCGCTCAATAACTCTCCACACGAAATAATCGAGCGGATTCAAGTCAGGGCTGTTGGGAGGTCCTTCCTCCAGAACATGTTCATGTTGTCCGAGAGCCATTTTGTACGACAAAACTGGTGTGTGCGGGCGCTCCTTCTTGCTGGAAGACTTCCGGATGCCACAATAGCAATCCACGGCTTTACAACAGTTTCTAGTACTCTCACATAAACTTCTTTAGAGACTGTTTCTTCCTTGGGGAAGAAGTGCGAGGTATGATGTATCCCTCGCTGGACGATACGCAGTACATGGACCCAAGCCGGGAATTTTGTTCTTTTATCACAGTTGGAACGTTACGGAAGCCATGGACGAGATATCCGTCGTTCCTCTTTTTTAATTTTGCGACAGTCGTGAAAATTTTCTCGTCTGAGAAAAATCGGAAATGACCAGCTCCTTCATTCTTGAGTACTCAGTAATAGCCAACTGCGAGCGCATCTATTAAACTTTGTGTTCTCAGATAGCATTAATGTCTTACATTAATGAATAAAACTTGTATCTGTGGTTCTCATAAGCGATTCTACGTATGTAAGACACGCATGTCTTCAAAATGCCTGCCTAATGTTTATAATATTGTCAGTTACAAAATACGCTGTCTGAATAAATTCCGTGGCGGTAGTAGAAATCTTGTGGTAATCTATAACAAGATATAGGGATAATTAATCACAACAACAATATATAATATTTTTATTGCATGCCTAAATGTGAACTTTCGGGAAAACAATTTCCCATCTTGGACCAAGTTGGTCCACTTCCCACCATACTACAAGATGGCGGCCATCGTAGCTATTCATCTCTTTATTGTATCCTGTTATGTTGTAATAAATTAGATGTGATCCACGTTGCTTGAGCAAGCCCCACTGAAGATGGGAAATTGTTTTAAAAATTATTATATATTAATTATTAAAAATAATTAAAATCATTAAAAATATTATATATTGTTATTGTTGTGGTTGATTATCCCCATATCTCAATACTATCTGAATAATCTAGAACTCTTAAGAGCTGCGGTTACTGAAAACAGTCTCTGATTGAATTGCCCACACGAGAATAATAAAAAAATGAACGTTGCGCCTTATTTTTCACAAATTACCAACGGGGACGAACGGTGGCGTTGGGCTTTGCCTTCTGGTCGATCTACCGAGAGCTCCTACATCCAGGAATCTTATAGTATTCTCGCGTTTTCTTTTTCAGCGTCTCCAGTTCAATTTTTTCTTCTTTAACAGAAATTCTCCAGTATGTTAACCAGAATTTGCAATCTTCAGTGAGGGACACTTCGTGGCTGCTCGCACCGGTTACCTCTTCCGCGTGCTATACGTAATTCCACATACGTAATTAATTTTAAATATTTCCCGGACTCGGGTACGTGTATATATCTCAGCTAAACTCTTGGACTTCTGTAAACTGATGTTTCCAAATACTTTACGAAGAGGCGTGGCTGATCAGCTATCGCGGCGGAGGGATACTTCTCTGAATTACATGTGATGTTTACTTGTTACGCGAACTGTCACTTTGGCTCATCCTAAGGAAATCCTTCTATACTTCAGGCCCATGTATGTTCTGCTGTAAGTGGTGCCCAATGAAATAATGTAAGGAATTCAAATGAATTTGGAAAACCCGAGATTAAATCGAAATAATAAGTAACATGAAAACCATAAGTTTTAAAAGAAAGATGATAAGGATTCCAAAACGTTTCATAAGTTTCAAAAGTTTCGGAAGGCTGTAAAGGAGATAACCCATCATTAAAATAGTCATTCAACATGTACTACATTTTATATGTTGAAAATCTTGTTAAGGATGTGGGATTGATTAATTGTTAGTGATTCAGAGCGCGTCAAATACTTGGGTCATTAGTCCCATAAGTGTAGTGCTTTTTCCTCTGAAGGTGGCGGTGTTCTTCCCCCGCTCGCTGGAGGGTAACATCCGCCGCCGATCTACCGTCGCCTCGAGGAAGTTTCCCAAACCAGGTATATTCCACCAGCGGGGCACCGCCCCGGCCGGGACAAGCTCTAAGCTCCCAACTGGTGTCGCGGAATATGTGGTAGTGTAGTGCATGTTAGTGTAAGTGTGTGTAAGGGGTGAGGATAGAACCCGAAAGAGGAAGGAAAGATCGCTCGCGGTCCGTGGCCCGTTTGTTAGTGAACTGCTGCGTCATTCGCCTGACGTTGACCGGAGAAACCACGGAAAACTACCGACCAGAGCAACTGGTCACTAGAATACTCCTCCAGACGGCGACTGAATTCGACCTAGCTGATAAGCTAGTGTCGAAAATACGGCCACCGTCAGCTTCGAAGTGAAGGACCACCCGGTCAGAGGGACTGCAGTGACATCAGTTGATGCCCTGAGCCATATCCCCCGGTTCGAGGGTGCGGGAGCTGGGGGAGGTACATGAGGACCGGGTCTTTAGTTGCACTGGTACTGGGGTCGCATTTGCGTGTAGGAGAGAGCGAAGAGAGGGGCATACAGGGCTGGAAAGAAGGAACAGGCTTTGCGAATGACGCTGCTGTGATGATTGAGGGTCAGAGCGCTTTTACAGGGCGCTGAGTGGGCTGTGATTGAGTGTTGGTGAGAGGGCGGGGGAGGGGGCGATGTTGCTTGGTAGAGGTGTTGTGTCTGAGTGGGCTAGAAGGTTGGAGCAAGGGGTGTAGGGGGAGGTGGACTGCAGGGTAGGCTGTGTTGTCGCGCTGCCGAGTGCGGGGGAGGGGGTGCGGGGGGCGGGGAGCGGCGGTCGCCAGACGTCGCAGCTTAATTAGCTTGCCACTAATGAATAGCAAATATTGCGCGCTGTGCGCGAGCGCTCGTTGTGTGCGAGGTGGGGGTGGGGGTGGGGGGCGGGGCGGTTCTGCGGTGGCTGCGTTGCACGGCGTGTTCGCAGCCGGTAGTCTCCACCGGAAGGCGGCTCGCTTCTATACTCCATTCAACATGCGAAGGGATTTCTTCATTCGAATGTTCTACTTCTTGTAGAACTATTTTCATTTTTTAACCTATGACATTTCACCTGTATTTACTCATTAATGTTGTTAAATGGTACGTATTCAAGGTTCTGCTGATGAAGTTGTGTTCTTTCTTAATCATTTACCCTACATAGCAACCATCAAACTTTTGTTGTGTCCAGATTTGTGAAAAACTGTAACAAGGAATGATAAAGTGAATATTGGCAACTCTTAAGTAAATCCTAAGTTTACGTTAAAATATAATAGTAAGAGTATTGACAGGTTTTTGAAATGGACAGATCGGTCAACGAACTTCAATCACGATGTTACGTTATTCTGTAATGAGTTAGTAAACAAGTATAATAACATCTATAACTGTAACATGAAAATTATAAAATAATCTGTCAATGGAAAGACCCAATAGAGTTAATGAAAAATAGATTGGATTAGTATGGATCTTCACAGTAAAATTAAGGATAAAGATAAAAGATGAAGAGGACTTTTCAAAAGATATAATGAAATCCAAAAAATTATACTTATAGTGTCTCACACTCGTAAAAATAAATAACAAGTTAAGTTAAGCAAAAATATAAATTTTACAAGTCACGATTTGAAAATAAAATTTTAAAACATCAACAATTATGCTTTGAGCTAAACAATGTCTTGAAAAGGAAAAAGGCAACCAATGTAGATGTTAAAATTGTAAATTTACTAGACAAAACTAAGAGAATACAAAATATTGTTGATAATTTTTCCGAACAATTTGTTAAGCAAGTTTATGAAGTGATTGAATGCAAAAGAAAATATTATAATAAAAAAGATAACATCGATAAAAAATAATTGAAGGAAAGCTGTGAAATCCTATTTACCACCCCAATGAATATTAGGAAAATTATTAAAGAAATAAATATTAACAAAAGTACAGGTCATAAGATTAGAGGTCAAAATATATATAACAATAAAGAAATATTATGTAAGACGCTATCCCCTCATACAAACAATATTATGAGGTCAATGTTTTTACGTACTGCATGACGGTAGTAATAATATATGTTTATAAAAATGGTACTGCTACTGAGATTGCAAATTGTTGATCAATTTTAATCTTATAAACTATTAAAAATATATGCAAAAACATTATAACCAAACTTAATAAGTATGTTAAAGAAAATATATTATTCAGGAGGACTAGTAAGACCTCACAAAAGGGAAGGGTACTGAACAGCTACCTTCAAAAAATAATTATATTTTTAAAGTAATAAGTGCAAGTAGATAATTATAGTGCTGAACAATTTAATAACGTTCAAAGAACTATTGCTAAGTTGACTAAGTTGACTATAGTAAAACATTTGATACAGTCAACCATAAATCATTACTAAAACGATTGAAATTAATAGGACTAAACTATCGAAAGTTTTAAGAAAGTTACTTATGAGACACGAAATTTGCCATTAAACTTAGAAATACAAGTAGTTCCTCAAGTGTTAAAACAATGATCCGCAGGGATGTCAATTGTAACAAGGTTTCCTATTAAGCTTTCCTATTGAGATTCTTGAGAGATATCTCGAACTCTTGAGAAAATTAGAACTCAATTTATTGAGAAAGTTGGAAAGACATGACTGATTTTTCAGAGACTGGCATTCCTTCATAAAATCAAGAGGCGGATGAAAATAATACCTCTACTCTACCAGCATTTCTCTAAGCCATCGTGCACGAAGAGTTGCGAGATTAATAAAGATTTTAATAGTTTTGTATTCCTTTGTTTTTATTACGTAAAAATGTGCTCTTGTTCAATATCTTGAACTGCTTGTTCAATATCTATATTGCTCTTGAAAAGGCACATGCTAAATGTGTGAAACGTGAAGCTGATGATAAATATATAAAACACAAAGGTCTTAATTACTGGTGTCTACGCATGATTGATACTGTATGGCCCAAAAGTACTTGAAAGGAGCCATCTATCTGCATTATTAGACTAAGATCAACAGGAAGAAATAGCAACAATTCCAATATTACTATTATTATTATTATTATTATTATTATTATTATTATTATTATTATTGATTTTTTCGTGTTTCCGGGTGCGTCAACTGCTTTGGTCATTAGTCCCGTAAGTGTAGGGCATGCTTTTTCTCGGGAGATGGCGGTGATCTTCCCCCGCTGGATGGCGAGCTCCGGCGCCAACCTACCGTCAGCTAGTGGGGTTTCCCCCTAACCAAGACTCTCCCACCAGCGGGGCATCGCCCCAGCCTGGACAAGCTCTAAGCTCCCGACCAGTCTCCCGGAATATGTGGTAGCGTAGTGCATGTTAGTGTAAGTGTGTGTGTAAGGGGACAGGATAGGACAAGGAAGAGGAAGGACAGATCGCACGCGGTCAGTGGCCCGTTTGGCAGGGTACTGCTCCGGCTTTCACCAAAGGTTGATCGGAGAAACCACGGAAAACTACCGATCAGAGTAGCCGGTCGCTAGAATTACCCCGCAGACAGCGACTGAATTCGACCTAGCTGAAAAGCTAGTATCGAAAATCCTGCCGCCGTGGGGAGTGTAACGTAGGACCTCCCGGTCGGAGGCGCTGCAGTGACATCAGTTGATGCACTGAGCTACCGCTCCCGGTTATTACTATTACTATTACTATTACTATTATTATTATTATTATTATTATTATTATTATTATTATTATTTTTATTCTAGTCGTAATCCACCGCGTATGCTCTCTGCGCTCGGTAGCCGGAGTGCAAACGCAAATCCTCTGAGCTCAAACGGGGCCTTGTGTGGGGCGCGGCGCTGTACGCAGCCACGCGGCGTCAGATGGCGCTCGACGAGGCCCTGCGCGTGCACCTGCGCCAAATCCTCCAAGACCCTCCCCCACCCCACCTCACCCCGCCTGCCCCGCTTTGCGGCGCCGCTAATGGAGCCGTTCGCTGCGAGGGAGACACGGGCGCCCGCGCTCGTCAGAACATCCCTGCCCCTTATTGCTATTGCTGCTATTTATACATCCATGTGTCTGGTACGAGTAGGTTCCATTTCTGACGATGTGTTGTTTGCTGGAGATGCTTTGCGCAAGGAGATTACTAGCGGAGTTTCCGGGAGAGGGGGGCTCAGTGATGTCGCTGCAGTGCCTCTGACCGGGAAGCCCTAGGTTCGAGCCCCGACGGTGGCAAGGTTTTCGACACTTGCTTGTCAGCTAGGTTGAATTCATATATAAATAATATTAAAATACACGAATAATAAAACACATTTACTCAATACTTAGTCGTCGCACCCTCTCGCCAACCTCTCTTCTCTCGCCCCCTTGCCACCTCGACACATCGCAGCCCCCTCGCACCCCCTCACCCCATCACCCCCTTCCGCCGCCCCTCGCTGCTCGTTTCCCTTCGCCCCCACCCTGTCGCACCCCCTACACCCCCCTCGCACCCTAGCCGTGTCGAATTCAGTCGCTGTCTGGAGGAGAATTCTAGAGGCCGGCTGCTCTGATCGGTCGTTTTCGGTGATTTCTTCGCTTAACATCAGGCGAATGCCGGAGCAGTACTTTAACAAACGGGGCGCGGACCGCGCGCGATCTTTCCTTCCCATTTATGTCCTCTCCTACTCCTTATTGTACTAATTTGAGTACCTTGAAACTTAAATCCATCTTATCTGTTTAAATGCCTCTTGAAATACACAAGAATGCATAAGTCTTGCTTAGATGGCTTATCCTAAAAATATAATTAAATTAATTTATTATTTACCTATTACTCACAATTGCTCAGGCTGCGATTTCGAAATTGCTATTACTTAAATTTATTTCGTATGATTTTTACCATCGTCTAATACAACGATAGTTTACAGGACTTCTAAATGAAATATACACCGAGCGTTATTAATAGTTCGCATTGTTACGAAAATTATAATAATTCAAATAAAACTCCATCCAAAATAAACTCTGTCCACACCTAACTATAATTAATTATAAAAAAACCTTTTTCTAAACCCAACCAATTACGTATGCATCAGTCCCAGGCTCTACACCTCCAGTAAACTCGTTAACCCAACAAACCTGCCCCGAACAATTAGAACGCACCCGGCTCATCTCGCGAAATCCGGGCCCGACTACCCTTAACCGAACCGAATCTCATCACAGCCGACATTCCCCGTACAAAAATGCCATCGCATCCACCACACAAGGCCCCTCGCCCACCCTTTCTTCCCTCCGGGGGGGGGGGAGGTGAAGGGGGAGGGGGGTGCGCGTGCTGCCGCTGACGTCTGCCCGATGCCGCGTCGCGCCGCGCCGCCGCTACAATGCGGGATCGGTTTAATTCAGCCTCCCTCCACAGAGCGCGCGCCTGCACCCGCGTCCCATAATGCCCCGCGGCCGCGAGAGACTCCCCGTCGCGCCGCGAGGCCGCGCCTTTGTGGCCGCGAATGACATGAAAATTGATTTATTTCATTTGATTGATGAGGGGCTAATGATTAATGATGACCGTGGCCCCGGACATGAATATTAATAAAATGTATTAAGTAGTGATCAGATTTTAATACACACGGGCGGCGCCCCTCTCCAAACGTCATGTTTATTGATAAAGTTGTCGCGTGCAGGCGCCATCTTCGCGCGGCGATTTATCGCGCGAGTCGAGTGCGGTTGCGTGTCGGCGGCGAGTGGTGGCGGTGCGGTGGGGGCGTCGGGGAGGTACCAGCGGCCGCTGGTGCAGTCGGATGGGGCAGGGATGGGTGCAGGGATGGGGCAGGCAGAAGCAAGTGGCGGCGGCGGGGCAAAGTGGTTGGGCGGGGAATGGAGCACTCGAGAGAAGAGAGGGGGCGGGGACTGGGCGGGGACTGGGCGGGGACTGGGCGGTGGTGGCTGGGCGGTGGCTGGGCGATGGCTGGGCGGTGGCTGGGCGGGGAGTGGGCGGAAGTGGGCGGGGGAGAGGACGGGGAGAGGGCGGGAGTGGGCGGGGAGTGGGCGGAGTGGCGGGAGGGCGGGGAGTGGGCGGAACTGGACAAGATGGGAAGGGTGGGTGCGGGAAGGAAGAGAAGGGGACGGACGGGACGGACGGGACGGGACGGGACGGGACGGGACGGGACGGACGGACGGACGGGACGGGACGGGACGGGACGGACGGGACGGGACGGACGTGACGGACGGACGGACGGACGTGGGGCGGGACAGGGCGGGACGGGACGGGGCGGGACGGGGCGGGACGGGGCGTGACGGGGCGGGGCATAACGGGAAGGGACTGGACGAGGCGTAGACGGAGTGGGGTGGTTACAGGGAGAGGGTAAGGGGGAAGCGGGGAGGGGTAGAGGGGTAAGAGTGGCGAGGATTGTGTCAGCGGTTGCAGACAAGGGTGGGAGCGTGGTGCTGAGGCGGGGGTTGGCTGAGAGCGTGTGCAGGAGGAGCGGCAGAAGTAGGCAGGCCGTGAGCCTAGGGGTTGATGTTAGAATGACGGGACGTGGAAGGGGGAGGATGGAGGTGGATGCTTGTGCTGTCGGGGGGATGGCGGGGCGGGACGAGTCGGGGAGGAGACGGGAAATGTGGGCCTGGCCATGAGGGTGGGGGCGAGGCAGGGAGGAGACGGGGGCCTTGGCGGGTGGGGCCGTGGGCGCTGGGGGCACGGTTGTACTGATGGAGGGTTGAGTGTGGGGTGGAGGGTTTTGGGGGTGCCGGTTCCGAGGAGGTGGCGGGGCGGGGCGGGGAGGACACGGGCAAGTGTGTAGGCATGGGCTGCGGGCGGGGTGAGTTGCTGAGGGCGGGAGCGGGGTGGCGAGGGGCGGGCATGGTGGCTTGGGACAGGGTTGGACTGGTGGGGTGGGCTGGGTGGACTGGGTGGGCTGGGTGGGCTGGATGGACTGGGTGGGCTGGGTGGACTGGGTGGACTGAGTGGACTGGGCTGGACTGGGTGGGAGCGGGTGGAAGGTTTGAGGGGTGCTGGTTCGGGGGAGCTGGTGGGGTGGTGAGGAGTCGGGGACGAGTGCTGGCCTGGCCGTGGAGCGCTGAGGGTGGGGGCAGGGTATTGCGGGGCGGGTGGCGGGGGGCGGGCCGTGGGCGCTAGGGCGGGGGCGGGGTGATGCATGGCCGGCGGCGACGTGCGGTGACCGGCGATTCCGCTGCAGACCCTTCTGTCCGGAGATCTGCAAGGAAATGCTTTGTCCCCGAAACACACGAATCGAGCTTTTTAAACCCATGTCTGCTCCTACAAACGCCATTTTAAGAACAACACTTGCTCCTAAACTAAGCCCAAAAGATAAAAATAACGTTTTTATATTTCTGCAGTCTATTTTTATTCCATTGCTGGTCCTTGGAATGTGAAGAGAATAGTTACTAGGCAGGTGTATTACAAGAAAATCATACATCATACATGAAAATCATGCTTAAAATCACCTTCAAAGCTTACTTTTAAAAGTTTCATGCAGATAAAATTTATTCACATAATACAAACCATATTATCAGAATACCATATTATTAATCATATATTAGAAACCATATTGTAATAGCTAAATTAATACTCCCTATTTAAATTTCAGTTATGACAAATTCTTTTTTTTCTAAATTTGTTTTCTCTCTTCAAAATTTACATCAACCCGGGAGGGATCGCGCGGGAGAATTTGGTCGCCAGACTTTATGATTTCATGTTCTGGTTTGTTTGAGAACATTGTGATTTTTCTGGACTTTGTTATTTCTTTCTTCATCCTTTTACCTGAAAAACTCAATACTCATCACATCATTGCAAGCCTCGGAAATTTATTTTACCTCGCGGGTGTCTCTGGAATCGGAAAGCTCCAGCGCCCTCGTACGTTAGTTTCGCGTTAACAGCCGTCGGGCACTTCGCCCAAGGAGCCCCAGCGATATCCTCCGTTTCCTGTGGCGCAATTCAAGTAGACACGTTTAACTTTAAGCAGGATAATACATTACTGATACTTTCGGAAATTGTCAGAAATACAAATTGTAGGCGGACGTTTGTTTTGTATTAGCAACTTTGTTTACCTATGTTTATCGGACTGATTTATTCTGAGATAAACTTTAAAAGGATTGCAAAAAGAGTCGATTTCTAAAATAGCAAAATATACGCACCGAGAGAGATGCCTCAGGGTATCAACTGATGACAATGCAGCACCTCTGACCGGGAATTCCTAGGTTCCAGTCCCGAAGATCCGAGAATTTCAACACTAGCTCGTCAGCTAGGTCAAATTCAGTTGCTGCCTGGAGGAGAATTCTAGCGACCGGCTGCTCTGATCGGTAGTTTTCTGTAGTTTCTCAATACAAGGCGAATGCCGGAGCAGTACCCCAACAAACGGGACACGGATCGCGCGCGATCGTTTCTACCTATTCCTCGTCCTATCCTCTCCCCTTACACACACACACACACACACACACACACACACACGAACATACACTACCCTACCACATACTCCGGGAAATCGGAGGGGAGTTTAGAACTTCCGAGAAAACATGCACAACATTTTCTCTCTGGGCCCAGACCCCAGACAAATTTCTCTGGGGCCCAGACCCCAGTCAGACAGCGGTTCTTTTATGCTACGTGACCAGTAACTTTCGTAGACAAGACGCAACCTATAAATGATTCGTGTTTTTTCGAAAAAAGTAGGTGCAATAAAACAAAAAGTTACATTGCACTAACTTTTTGGCACGATTACCATGGCAACTAATATTGTAAATAATTGTTTTGACATTAACACTAAAAAAGTTAATTCCACTTTCGCAATGTGCAACAGAAAGTTCAATTGTTTTTAAGTAGATTATGTAATCAGTTGAACATTACATATATGTTGTTTATCAAGCATTTTGTATAGAGATATTTAGAATAAATAAGCGAAATATTATTAGAATGTGACATTCATTACAATAATTATTTTACATGATCTTTACTGCGAGAATCGAGACTGCGAGAATTTTCTGTTATGCTGAAGTCTACCAGTTCAATAGTTATTCAGAACATTCTCTCTCTCTCTCTCTCTCTCTCTCTCTCTCTCTCTCTCTCTCTCTCTCTCTCTCTCTCTCTCTCTCTTACACACGCACACGCACACACACAACATAAATGGCCAAGCTCTTTTTTATTTTTATTATATTGTCATTTAGACATGAGGACGGTTTATACTATAGTTAATGAAATCATGTATAAACTTGAAAGGCAGAAATGCCAAAAAGGAAGTAATAAAATTTAAAAAAAGAACATAGTCGACGCTAATAGCAATCAGTGTCCGAGCTCATGGGGTGAAATAATTTGAAAACTGCAATTGATTGTTTAATTCAAGATTATCATTATTAATTCAATATAGTAATTTTTATCTATATTATATGCCCTCTTGCGTCTTATGAATTGATATAAAATTTTATTTTTGTCATATTCTTATTCTTCCTGTTCACTGTAGTCTCGTTTGTTGATAAAATTTTCGTTCCATCTCATCCTAAGAATGTATCGATGTAATTTAAGAAGACAGCTTCATTCGTTATCTTTCTTTAAAAGTTTGTACCTAACAAATGTAAATTCAAGGCTTTAAAGAGCACAATATTTTTAAAAAATATTTTATTAACCCATTCCTTATTTTCAGTTAGAATTTAGTCAATGCAGATTGTATTTTTCCTAAACAACTGTATAATACCACAGACCTCTGTCATAATCTAGCTCTAGATACAAATCGTGTCATTAAAATTGTGATTCCATTTACTTGGTTGCAAAAATCTCGCCCACCATTCAACTCCTTTAATCATTTTATTTTTCCACTTTTTTATATACAAACTTTTTATCCTATGTATTTTATTCTGTCATTCTACATTTCAAAATCCCGTTGCATTTTTCCATTTTTGTATTTTCGTCCGATTTACAAAATTGCTTACTTCCGTTTTTCTCTCGCGCCTGGTTTTGTGTTTCAGCAGTGTACGTTTCCGTGCATGCCTACCATTCTCTTCTCTTGTGGTCATCATTTCCACTTCCCTTGGCCATCTCGCCCGCGCTTCCCTCCCGCAGCCCAGCACAGACATTTCGACGCGGCCATTTTTTAAACCGTGAGTTATTCGTTCCACGCGATACGGTGAATCGGCCCAGGCCTGCCAACTGTAACTACTGCCCGACACGAAGATAAGTTCTGAGTCCGGACGGGTGAAGAACTATGTGGAGATAAGAGCCGGAGGATTTTTTTCCGGGAGGATCGCGTGTTGTAAAAAATGGATTTGGGTGCGTCCCCAGCTTTGATGTGTTCATTGAAAATTGGTTCCAGACTTACTAGCTCGCTTTGATAGTTGTTTGGTGATGGATGCGTTGGCTGAATTACACTCGTAGCGACTGGTGTATTATTTGAGAGTTTATTATATCTAGTTTTTCAAATGTTAATCCCTCGATTTTTTAAATCTATAATAATAATAATAATAATAATAATAATAATAATAATAATATAGTTGGAAAGGGATTCTGAAACTCAAGAAAACGTGCGCAGAAGATTTTCTCTCCCCATAAGTCACGTACAGTTTTTGACGTTTTTTGACTAAATAAATAATGTAAATTTCCACCTTCAATATAACAAAATTCGTAAAGCAATATTAACCAATTAAACAAATCCTTTAACTATATTTAAATCAATTTTTATGCCATCATCGACAGAAGACCCCGTAAGTGGGCTCTTCATTGTTTCTCACCATCTCAGATTCAGATGAAATTTGGCACATAGGTAGAATGAATGAAGAATAAGAAAACTACAAATTTCGAGTAAAATATTTCTACCCGTTTGTGGAATACAGCCATATAAATTATTACAAAATTGGGTTCTCCGAAAAAAATTAAATTGATGTAGAATATCTTCAAATTAAGAGAGAGCTGTAAAAAGCGTCATTTTGCAGATTTCTTTATGGCCTTTTATACGATGGACAACTTCACAGGGGTTAGGTTTCAAACGTTTTTCGAATTTGAATTTAAAATTTTGAATGGAATATAAATGGGGGAATACCCCTGCAAGCCGACGTGTAGATTGGTGCTAGATCTCATTATCCAACTGGGAAAGAACACAGCGACCTCCAAGAATCAAACATTTACAACAATAAACGGATTAATAACAGTATTTGCCTTGAAACATCAGCCTATAAATTACGATCGACTAAATAAATGCAACTGCAACCCCCAACACACATCTGCAACACATTTTGCCATCACTTAATTTGGAAGCGGTTCACCTTAGAGCTTCAAAACCTTGTTAAGGCACACCAAAATGATATGTTGCAATCTACAAATAGATATATTTTTAGAACCATCTGTGACACATTTGATTCGTTGCACGGGTGGTCAGAAAGGTGCAGAATTTGAAAATTGAAGTTCTACATTTAAATTGAGTATTGGATTTAATTTATAATTTAAACTCACGAGACTGTATCTTTGTTAATAAAACTTATATAATAAAACAATGACAGAATATTTACGCTCGCACTGAACGGTGTCTGTAGGTTGTAACGCGCAGTTCACTTTTAAAACTTTTAATTCAGCAAATTAGCAAGTTTCGAATATTTTGCACGGGTCCAATTGTGCAGTTAAATTAGCACTCTCCAACAAAATTTACAATCATTGTATCATTGCACAGTTATAACGGACTTATTATCTAAAAATTAAAATTATTTAATTTAAGAGCACGACACAATAATAAAGTAGATAAAAGAGCAAAACAAATTCAGTCAAATATTTATATTTAAACAATATTTGTATTCCGAATCGAGTCTAATGCTAAATTTCTTGACATAAACAAGCACGTAGATACTAAACACTAAAATCAATTGATGTAGATGAAATAAACTACATCACATGACCACACATTGTGGACATGTGCATACCGAAATAACCCCAACGAAATACAACACGCAATGTTTATTTTTAACGCTCCTTTTGTTTTAAATTTACGGGGAGGATGTAAAGAAAAGAAATAAAGAAACGAAGAAATACATCTTCTCTCAAAGGTAAAACTCAATTCAATTCCTCAACGATAAAGTTAACTGCCTGTAAAAACGACGCAACTTGGTGCAGAGGTAATGGCTTCGTAAACCTACAGCTCCAACAGACTCTCAACGGCTCATAGAGAACGCCATCATTGGCTCAATGGAGCGGTTTGAAGTGAAGACCGCCTCATTGAATAGCAGTAAGCACAGACATCGACTTTTGTTGCATCAGAAAATTTCCAGGATATGATTAAAATTTTAAGCATATGATTTTAAGGATATGATAAATAATTGTAACAAATATTAGTAGTGAAAATGTTTGAAGCCATGCATTAAAGCTGTCAAAAATAAGCAAGGAATCTCTATAATGGACTAAATTAGTTACTGGACGAAAATACTCTAGTTGGAGAGATTTCTGAGATAGATGGGTGAGCAATTTCGAGCAGATTATTGTATTTTACGACACATCCAATCTGGTATTGCCATTGAAGTATTATGTTATCTATTCCACAATACATGTTAAAACACTTCAAACCTCCGCCTGGAATTTTTTTGTAAGAGTAAACTTCTTTTAATATTGTATCTATTCAGTCAATTTTTTTCGCGCACATACAGCAGTGAACCATTTTAACACGATTCCTTTAGTGCTCTGAGAATAAGCTACAAAACATAAAAGGTAATCGATTTCTTTTCTATCCATCAGACACACACAACTGTCCCACTCGGATGCTTGCCTGGTAGTGTAGTGCATGTTAGTGTGTGTATGTAAGGAGTGATGATAGGAAAGGAAGAAGGAAAGATCGCACGCGGTCCGTGGCCCGTTTGTTAGTTTACTGCTCCGGTATTCGCCTGGTGTTGATCGGAGTAACAACGGAAAACTACCAATCAGAGCAGCCGGTCGCTAGAATTCTCCTCCAGACAGCGACTGAATTCGACCTAGCTGAAAAGCTAGTGTCGAAAGTCCTGCCGCTGTGGGGAGGGGGAACCTAGGACCTCCCGGTCAGAGGCGCTGCAGTGGCATCAGTTGATGCACTGAGCCACCGCTCTCGGTCATTCGTTGTTATTTGAGACCTACAAATCCAGACAATCTCACAACAGTCTCTTCAAACTTTCATTGCTTCTTAGCCGGTTTTCGGTGCTGTTTCTTCACTGCTCTTCGGCGCGACTCAGCCTATCACGTGACATTTAGCAGCACGTGACGTACCCTCGTGCAGATCCATCCCCGATCCCCACCTCGTTCCCTGGCCCCAATCAGTCTTATCCCGTCTCCGTCACATTTTACTCTGTGCTGTATTCTACTTAGTTTCGCCAGCCCATTCATCGTCACCCCTCCCGCGCCATTCTCTTTGCTTTCTGCCTCGCGTCCCCGTCCACCCCTCCCGACCCTCCGGCCCCTTCGCCCCTCCCATCCCTTCCATCTCATTCTGCCCCCTCCTACCCCCTTCCGTCCCTCCCGCCCCTCCCTGCCCCCTCCTGCGCCCTCCCGTCCCTCCCGCTCTCTCCCGTCTCCTACTGCACCTCCCGCCCCTTTCTTGCTCTTCCCGAACACTCCTTGCCCCTCCCGCCCCCTCCACCCATTCCCCTCCTAAGCACGTACACCCTAACCTCCCCATTCCACCCCTTCCGCCTCCACCCATCCCCTCCTGCTCCCTTCCGCTCCCTTCCACCCTCTCCCCTCCTTCCCGCTCCTTTACACTCCTGCCGCCCCTCCCGCCTCCACCAACCCCCTTCTGCTTTGTTGGCCCCTCCCGCCCCCTCCCGTCCCCTCCCGTCCTCACCCGCCACTTCCGTTCCCTCACAGCCCCTCGCACCCAATCCCCTACCCCCTCTTACCCTTTCCACCTCTCACCACCCCCATGCGTCCCCATCCTACCCCCTATCGTCTCCTCCCGCCCCCTCTTTTCCCCTCCCGCTCCCTCCCGCCCCCTCCCTGCCCTCTCCTGCCGCGAGTCGGCGCTGCGGGAGCTCGCAGAGCGTAAATTCAGGCGCAACTTTCTCATTAAGCTGCCGTAAATTTTGTATTTTGGAGCGACGCAACAAATTAGACAGCGAACCCCGCGGGACCCTGTCGGATTGCGCGCGCCGCGCCGCGCCGTTCGAGGTCAGAGGGCGCTGGCGAACGCGCGGACGCGCGCGCGGAGGCGAGAGCAGCGCGCTGGGGGAAAGGGGGTGATAAGTGAAGGTCGATGGCATTGTCACATGGGAGGAATGTAACACAATGGAGGGCACGGCGAGGGGGAAGATTAAAATGTGTTAGGAATGGCGCAAACAAAAGGTGATGAGAGCAAAACATTCAATTTAAGTGTGATGGCGACTTTGAAGAAACAGAACCCGAATAAACAAGGGTGGTAACCTGTTGATGCTGGGATAGAAATATCAGATTAACGAAATGGTCAAGATCTCACACCATCCACTCCAGATGTGAACCAAGACGTTGATTATCGAATACACCACTCATTAGATTTCAAATTGAAGAGGGCCTTCAGTTTCTTTAATTTGATCGACGAATATCAATTTTGGAGAAAATCGGTTAGCCGGTTTTGGCGCTAGCTTTGACCACAGGCGGACCGACGGACTGACGGACTGACGGGCTGACGGACTGACGGACTGATGGACCGACGAACTGACGAACTGATGAACTGACGGACTGACGGACTGACGGACTGACGGACTGACGGAATACCGGAATGACGGAATGACGGACTGATGATCTGACTGACGGATGGACGGACGGACGGGTGGACGGACAGACAAACAGTCGGACGGACGGACACACTTTTTGCCGTTAATCGAGTTTTCGGTCTCAAGGACCCAAAAATATGTATTCTGAGCATGTTAGGAGAAATTTTCTATATATAGAAACAAGATGTATCCTGCTTTTTGTTACCGAGGCCCGGCTTTTTCGTTACCGGCGCACGGTTATAAAACTTTCTTTTTTACGAAGCAAGGACGAGAAAGTAAAAATATGTAATCATCTGAAAGACGAGGCGATATTTATCACTTTCTTCAATTATCACTCAGAATTTGCTCATTACATCGCTATCTTTCTTGAAATGTAACGTCTGATATTTGTAGCTGAAATGAAATTAAAAACTATTTGGGTGTATTGAAAACAATATGACCAATGCTCCTATTTATATTTTTGGCTTCATCACTGAGTAGCATTTCTAATTTTCAAATAATGACAATTTTTTGTACAATTTATTTAAATGCTAGTAACAATACAAATTTCTTGTGAAATGGAAACGAAATAATTAAAACTCCCTTTTAAAGCTGTTAACGCTAAATTTCATTTAAAAATTTCCGACAAAATCGAATGATAAATTTTTTATTTCATGATAACTTTCTAGTCACTAATTTTACTATACATGTAAGAAAAATAATTAAAAACAGTTTTAGTTACAGAGGAATAAATTTAGTAAGATGGATTTGGGGAAATTAGCTTTAAAATCACGAAGTCGGGATGAACAAATGTGGACGAATATTTCAACGGAGGGGATACACACCTCTGGGACGCAAAACGAATTTATGCCATCATACCAGACAACGTGGATGAAAAGAGCCTCAAATATGACGTGTGACAAATAGGATTGTATTGAAAGCGACAAGTGAAAATTCTATTTCAAGAAGGCTACAAACCTTTGAAAGAGCAATTTGCACGTAAAAATCATGCTGGACTTTGACAGAACTGAATGAATTCCAACTAATGGATTTCACATAAAATAAACGCCCTTAGAACAAAGAATTAAATTTCCGTGAGTTGGTCAAAACACATTTCACGAGAGATGTACACTGACTGGAGATGAACTGTGGTATCAGAGTGAAACTACAACATCTACAAAGTAGTTTTCAGCTTTAAAGAAGACTGACATTGCAAAGCAATGAAATTTGAAAATGATAAAGAAAACGACTTTCACTGCAGGTAAATAATTGTAAACTTGAAATTTGCATTTATAAAATAAAAACATTTCAAATAAATAAGAAATATTAAAAAGTAGTGTGATTACCATACAAAGTAATCTTGACTTCATTTTTCTTGAATTCAATTTCTTTTATAATTCACTTTTCTTATAATAATCGTAAAATATGTATATTGAAAATACCATTACCTGTATAAGAGCTTCTCGTACAACGTAACTCTAACATTATTCGATAACATATCTTCTCCAGAAGAACCTCTCTCGACTGGATCGTTCGACAAGATTGTCGAAAACTTGAGGTTTTACCTCCAATTCATTGATTTGGTCGACAAAGTCTCTGATTGGCAGAATCAGTCAAGCATAAGTTATGTATTGTCCTTTGCAGAGTCCTCTGTCCGTCAGTTTCAGTACTACGCTATCAGGTAAATGCGTAGTGACCTGGTTCGAAAGCTTTTCGGAAACCAGCATTTAGAGGCTAGCTAGCGGTTAAATGAAGAGGAGGAAAAGTTTCTGCATTCCCACTAGTTTATTTCTGGAATTTCAAAATCTGTAAAATTGAACAATATAAGTAAAATTGATTAAGATCATTCTAAATAAATGAAGTTTACTAGTTACGGTAGTTGTTTAAAGCATTTAAACTTTTTGCTATGAAAACTGATTTTTGAGGAGCATTCAGAACTAACGCAAGGTTAATGTTGTTAAGATGAGTTGCTAAGGTTAGAGCTATGGTGTATAAGCAGAGTGACTGACGCATCTCGATCCGTTTCATTATCCGGCCCGCTGCGTGCCGAGCCGGGCCGGAGCGAACCGAAGCGAACCGAACCGACCCGAAGCAAACCGAAGGGAACAAGCTAACTGAAGCAAAACTCAAGCGAACCGAGCCGTGTCGATCCGAGCCGGGGTGAACTGAGCCGAACTGGCCGAGCCAATCCGGGGCGAGTCGCGCCGAGCCCAGCCGAGCCGAGCCGTGCCGAGCCGAGCCGAGCCGAGCCGAGCCGCGCCGAGCCCAGCCGAGCCGAGCCGCGCCGAGCCAAGCCGCGCCGACCCGAGCCGAGCCGCGCCGAGCCCAACCGAGCCGAGCCGCGCCGAGCCGCGCCGAGCCGCGCCGAGCCGCGCCGAGCCGCGCCGAGCCGCGCCGAGCCGCGCCGAGCCGCGCCGAGCCGCGCCGAGCCGAGCCGCGCCGAGCCGCGCCGAGCCGCGCCGAGCCGAGCCGAGCCGCGCCGAGCCGCGCCGAGCCGCGCCGAGCCGCGCCGAGCCGCGCCGAGCCGCGCCGAGCCGCGCCGAGCCGCGCCGAGCCGCGTCGAGCCGAGCCGCGTCGAGCCGCACCGAGCCGCGTCGAGCCGCGCCGAGCCGTGCCGGGCGCTCTCAATATTGCAGCGCCCCACGAATAGCCGCGCCCCGACCTTGGCGGCGGAGAGCGCGGGTCGACGCGGCCTAACGATCGCTCATCAATAGCCATAACGAGGCCCCGGAGGACGGACTGCGCTACGCCCGATCTATGCGGTGGGCCCCCGCAATGGCCTCGCTGACCTCCGCGTGGTTCCGCCGCTTCGGCTCTGGTACGAAGAGCGCCTGATGGCCGATGACGCTCTATTGTTTCGAGAGAGCACGTTCTGCAGAGCGTCATTGATGGTTGGCGATGAGGACGCAATCACGTAGCGGGAAAGTGAAGATTGTTCACTGCAATCAGCTGGCGGGAGGGACTATCATGATCCCGCTGTAAGTTGGCCCAAGGGTCGCACAATATGTCTTGTTCATTCACTACTCCTCCTACTAAAATAACGCACAAGTGATCTGTCCTTGATTGAACGCCCACGTCCGTCAAAAATCTCCCTGTTCGAGACGCTCATTCGTGTTTGAGACGCTTCTTTCAACTAGTTTAGCTCAACGTGTCATTGGGATTCTCTCTGCGCCTGTATCCGGAGCCATACGTTTCAGCACCCATGCCCACCAAACTCTTATCCATAGACATTGGATATGAATTTACAACATAAATACAGATGCACATATTCTCCTCCGTCACCTTCACTGCACTGTGCCCAAATGTGCTGCCGGTGTTACCGAAGTACTCCTTTATACGCTTCTCAAACTGATTCTCCACTTTCTTAAAATGACCGTTTCAGTACTCGGCGGCTCCTTTCATTCTGCATTCAGAGAGAAGCCAGCGACTGCTCGCCAAAGTGCGAGTAGTGGGGCGGGTTTTTACTATTTGCTGGGCGCTCAACGCTCGGTACTCAACTTATCCCAGCGAGTCGGTATTTTGAAACTTACGATACTTATATCGATCGTATATATTATATATGCAAACTACACTACCCTGCTATATTTGTCAATAATGAGAGATCTTCGACACACTTTCGTATTCACAAGAATGTTCGCAAACCGCTGGCCAAATGCACCCATACAGGCTTCCGCGAGACACTAAGTGACTTCTATCCAGAACGGCCACGTTTACACAAAGAACTCATCAAATGTACATTTTGAATCAGTAAACCTAATATCAAAGGAAAACAAATTCTCCAAATATCATAAACAACGCATTGAATATCGTCAATAATAGACTGAACTTGTGTACTTTCAATACGAAGGGAAATTCATAAAACTACGTTGCAGCGAGTCAGACGAATACATTTTATGGGTATTCCCTTGAGACTCTCTCAATCGCCTCGCAGCATGATAGTGCTACTAGCCTGGTTGCGCCACCAAAAGGCCATATGTTCCCCGTGTTAAATCGAAACGTCAAAGAGTAAACAAGTAAATCCAGTAATTCAGCCAAGAGCCAAGAACGTTGTGTAATTTCTGGCAAGGCACCAGACACCGGCGAGAGCGCCAGTTGGATGCTCTTTGGTTTCATTATGATTTCCTATACATCGATATTGCTGCAATATCTTGAAAATTGAATGCCATTAAAAGAAAAATGTATATTCCTAAGATATTTTGAGATCTTTCGCATTTTCTGGGGATTGTGCAACCGTGCAATCTAAGCACGAGCCGCCACTGGTAACAAGTACAATGAACAAACTCCCTTGGCCGTATTTTCATTGCATTCGTAATCTTGTCGAAAGGTTCTTCCTTGGACGCTTATACTCTTCCTGCAGAAAACGCGTTTCCTTGGTGGGCATGAACATCGAAGGAAGCAAATTGGGTCTCCGTCCTGTTTCTCTCGCTCAAGCTTGCCTGCGCGAAAGCAACCTCCCTTGCAAGTTCCACGAAACTTCGGCGCGCGCATGGAACTTTCATAACTGAATGCACAGGTGTGAATAATAAACCAGGACAGGAACACGAGGAGAAGAGAACATTACGCTAGAAACACTGGGTCGGGTACAGTTTTCTAGCTGGTAAGTACAGAAAGACATTCAAGAATAAAATATGTACTTAAATAAACATTTAGGAAGCACTGACTACAAAACAACAAGAATTTTAATAATAATAATAATAATAAATATAATAACGATCAATGTAATTATAACAATACGACAAGCATTGCATTAAAGTCTCAAGAAATTACATCTCTCTGAAATCCTACGGAAGCAGGTACGGAATCATTTCAACGGCTAGAATGCTCAGAAAAATTTGAGAAATTAATTCAATTTATATCAGTAATTTACACAATATATCACTCTAAATATAATATGTGTAATAATAATAATAATAATAATAATAATAATAATAATAATAATAATAATAATAATAATATTGTAGGAATTTCAGTAATATTTTACACGCATCTAATACTCGAGTCCTTAATAAAAATGTTATATAACTAACATGAAAAAATAATGACTACGAATAGTGTTCTCTTAGTCAAATATTCCTCTTCTGTCTTTCAGTTAATTGGTTCAGTCGCTGGGGAAATAGGCAGACGGAGTTTTCTTTCTTTCTTTTCTTCCTTTCCTTAATACACGAGGGTACTTTGGGACAGATTCTTCTAATTTTCCACTTCACAGAATAAGGAAACAACTCTTTAATTGGCTGGAGTGAGAAATTCAGCCAGAAAGGATTCAAGAGGAAGAAACACGTAACCTTTGGGATTGCGAATGCTGCACAACTTACCGGTTCAAGACCGCACAAAACAGTCATTTGTTATGATACCCTGTTACGACGAGTGAATGGTGTGGATTTTCTCTAAGCTCAGCAGCACATCGCATAATAATTACTTAAGATACGTGGTCAAGAGTTAGGGCAGAAAATACTCAAATATAGAGGTTCCAAACGTGTATGGTACGCCACAACGTACTTCCCCCACGTACTTCACACACGTAGTTCACACACGTAGTTCACACACGTAGTTCACACACGTAGTTCACACACGTAGTTCACACACGTAGTTCACACACGTAGTTCACACACGTAGTTCACACACGTAGTTCACACACGTAGTTCACACACGTAGTTCACACACGTAGTTCACACACGTAGTTCACACACGTAGTTCACACACGTAGTTCACACACGTAGTTCACAAAATTCTGAAAATGATTTGAAAATTTTTACTTTTGATTTTAATACATTAACTACTAAGAAACACACACACACACACACACACACACACACACACATATATATATATATATATATATATATATATATATATACACATATATATACATATATATCAAATATGGGATCGGGAGAGATGGCTCAGGGCATCAACTGATGTCACTGCAGTCCTTCTGACCAGGAGGTACTAGGTTCGAGTTCCGACGGTGGCAGTATTTTCGACACTAGCTTGTCAGTAATTCAGTCGTTGTCGGAAGGAGAATCCTAGCGGCCGGCTGCTCCGATCGGTAGTTTTCCGTGATTTCTCCGATCAACACCAGGCGAATGACGCAACGTGTCAACGCGTACAAATTGACGCAACGCGTCTCATAAGTCCCTTAAGGGGCGTTGAGCGCTTTGCACTGGGGAGTAATCCTCCATGAACTTGCGCGGGAGTAATCCTCCATTAGCTTTAAGTCATGACACGTCACGTCGCAGTCAGTTGTCAAGAGGACCGCCAGGTAGCATCTCCGCGTACGCGCCTCTTACTACGCGCTCCTGCGTCACTACCCAGCGGCCAGAATTGGGAAGGAATAAGGATAAGGTTTAGGACACTTCACAGGGGTTGGTCTAGCCCTTGTGAAGCAGCCAAACTCGTTTTGTTGGACCTCAGTGATGAAAGACTAGCGACTTCGCTATGTACCACGAGCCAATGACTTCCAGTCATTCGATATCTTCAATGATATCGAATGACTGGAAGTACTGTGGTAATGAGGCTGTCGGACCAGAGCCTGATAAGCACTGTCGCGCCATAGGAGAGACCGTCAGAAAGAAGAGAGAGATAACAAAGATAGAGAGCATAGAGACAGAAGAGGGATTACAGATATATAGAAGAGAGCAGAAAAACACAGAAGAGAGAACAGACGATCGAAGGAGAGAGAACAGAGAAACACACAACAGAGATGAGAGGATAGAAACATAAAATAGAAAAGACAGAATAGAGAGAGAAATGACGAGAACAAATATTGGAGAGAGAGAGAGAGAGAGAGAGAGAGAGAGAGAGAGAGAGAGAGAGAGAGAGAAAGAGACAAGAGAGAGAATGTATAATAATTCTATTACACAGCGTACATTTCACAGCCCCTTTCCAGCCGTGCACGCCACAACAAAACAGATAACTTGTTAAAGCGCATTAATTCTTACGCATTGCCCAGCGATCTGTTTCATTTCGCTCCACACGGAGCGCCGTTCAGCCTCACGAAGGCGCTTCCTTGCCTTTGATCGGCGCGCGCCCGCGTGTCCATAACGACTGGAGATCACAGACGGCCCGCCGCCACTCGGCGCGGGGCCCGCATCAGCCGCGGCACAAGGCGTGGCGTGCCGAGCGCCGCACAGCGGGGCCTCGCTTGAGATGGCAGCTCTCCCGCACGCGAGGGCCACGGCGGCGCGCGCACGGGCACGCAACGCGACGCCACCGAGGCGAGCCCACCCATTGCCATTCGCTCGCTGTTCAACGTCGTTCCGGCTTCACTGGTCGGGGGTTTTTGAATGTAACTAGAAGAGCACACACTTTCTCGCATTATTTCTCGCTTTTGTAATTTTCGGAAATTTAGAGAATTCAAGGAAAACGAATCTAAGCCATTCTTTTAAGCATCTCTTGTTATACCTATGAAACAATTTGGAGCGGCTTTTCTGTTTGTTTTTAAAATAATTTAAAAATTTACATTGATTTTAATAATTTGCATTAACTTCAAGCAGAAATTGCGCGAGGGCCACGGCGGCGCGCGCACGGGCACGCAACGCGACGCCTCCCAGGCAAGCCCACCCATTGCCGTCCGATGTACAGCGTCATTCCGGCTTCACTGTTGTTTTGTCACACACTTTCTCGTTATTATTTCTAACTTCTGATTGATTGATTTTTTCGTGTTTCCGGGCGCGTCAACTGCTTCGGCCATTAGTCCCGTTAGTACAGTGCAGGTTTTTTTCTCGGGAGATGGCGGTGATCTTCCCCCGCTGGATGGCGAGATCCGGAAACCCCACTACTCAATTGCCGATGGCGAGATCCGGAAACCACACACTCAATTGCCATCCACCGTTCAACACCGTTCCGGCTTCACTGGTAGTTTCTTAATGTAACTAATGGCGCTACGACAGCACAATCTTTCTCACATTATTTCTAACATTCATCTAAATTTCATTGAAAAGAAATGAAACTGTTGATTTGAATGAAAAAACAAACCTTCTTTATAAAAGAGAAAATAATAATTCGAAAAAGTAACTAATTTTAATCCCTGACAAACCACTTTACTTTTTAGTGAAAACCCCATAGAAATCGGTTTAACCGTTCGAGAGAATATCTCCGTCAAGCAAAACTTTTGAAATCTATTGAATGAGTTCATTTACAATGCCAAGAAGAGAGTTATTTCGAAATCTATTTCATTTATAATAGATAAGCACCAATCATTAAATTCATGTTATATATTCCCTCCCACTGCCCACAACTTATATTTACTGAATTAGATTATTTTAAATATAAATACATACATACATACATACATACATACATACATACATACATACATACATACATACATACATACATACAGTGTGGGAAATTTGAACTTGAGACTTCTACAAGATGCCAAGACGATTTTCACGCACTAGAGACCTCAGCTATTTTTATTCATTTATTTTTTATAAAAAATATTTTACTTTATGAATATCGTCTTGAACACAAGATTTACATTTTTTTGTAAATCTTGTTTTCATGACGTTATCTGTCTGTGTAAACGTGATCATACAACTGCTTCTGAGTGAAGAATTCCTCGCTTGTGGAGTTCCTCCACTTTCCCAGCGAACCCATGTGCTAATGTTTCTTATAAGACACTTTAGATATAAATATACTTCTAAAGAGTGACAAACACTTTTACCAAAACCCCACATTTATTCTGTAACGCTTAACGACAAAATGGAAGGAATCAACCGTAAGAGGAACGGATTCTCTGCGAAAAACCGACTACCGGGTAGACACAAGCACCATGTGCTAGATAGTCCAGGAGGCAACGATATTTCAAAATTAATGTTTTGACACGAAAAATAGGTGAAAGAAAGAAGTTTTATTTTTGCAATGAATTGGCCTTATTGTAGTCAAATTTTGAGAGCTGCCTTTCACGAAACCCTTGATATTCCAAATACATTTTTAACAGATTTTTAAAAATACGAATAATATTATATCGTTTAAAATTATTGAGTTGTTTAACCTAAGATGGAACAATACATTAATCTAAACATAATAACCAGAAAGCACCTTTAAAATGCGATATAGACAGTTGAAAATGTTTGAATTTGAATTATTTACTCGTATAGATGGAAAATCTATACCTTTGGGAGGCTGCTCATTTCAGTATTGGAGCTAAATCGAGTCATTAACCACAAAACAATATATTTCTGGAATTTCGGCTAAACTGAACGTATCGTTCGACCATTTATGAATAACTGAACAATTATTTTCACATTAAAATGTTATCCGAAATGCAATTATCGTTGGTATTCAATAATCACCGACTCATCCTTTGTAGAACAGGAAAAGGCCGTTTTGTTTAAAGGGAGTGCGATGTAAACACTCCCAGGAGACTAATTCATCTCTTTGAAATCAAAAATTGTTTTCCACCATAAATATAGTATTAACAAAATTTCTTATCAATACTCCGTTTTTCTCATTTTGTATCTTTAAGTCATTCTGCTCGCCTAGCCCCTAAATTCTGCTGTTTCAGTGCCTTGAAGACTGAGAGATCTCATGTCCACCAACAAAGATTTGCCGTAATTATTTTTATAACAGTTCTCCTTCCGAAAAGCATGGCCAGTGAACGCGTCTCAGTAAATGGCGTCAAATTTGACCTAGTACACCATTGAAAAGCACAGTCAAAAAAGTATATTCCAGAAATAGAAACCGGTTAATCATTTCAAAGATAACGCAAAAGCTTGTGACTTTTAATTCGAAACTTTTCTGCCCATATACTCCAATACGACTCAAGAAACCACCATTCCTAATAGGGAGAAATACTCATAAATATTTGTAGACCGCTTAGAAAGCAAATCCATTCGCCTACGAAGAAGTAATTAGAGGAACGCAATTATAAAGTTCGCACACAGAAAGTTATTTTCTTCCTAATGCATTGTAACTTATTTTTCGTCTCTTTTTAAAGAGCTCTGGTTGTAAATAAATACTGAATGAGAGAAACTGAATTAAAATTCACGAGCGTACAGCCATGAATTCCAGTAATTTTTAGGAAATTCATATTATTTGATGCCACTAAACTGGCTTTTAATTCGGCTCCTTTATTATTGTTATATTCCAAAAGTTGGTAAAAACCTACATAAAAAATTCATATTTATATCCCACTATTAAATAAAAATTTGGGAAGTAGATTAAAACTCTAAATCCTAACTTCAAATCTTTTCAGCTTGAAATATATTCAAAGCTTCTTCAATGCATTTTTTTAGAGAATTTACGAGAACTCAGTAATATGCATTCCTTCATTTCAAAATTCTTTGGCGACCGTCGATTCAAGAAAACATCTTTACTGCGCCAAGGCGACCCTTCCGTCCTCTCCCCGAATTGCGCAGGCCCGACCCAGTATCTCCTCGAAACACTCGTGCGAGGCCATAAAGGCGGCCGGCGCGCCGCATAACCGCTCCTCGACGTCCCGTCAGAGCGCGCGGCCCGCGGCCGAGGGGCTTCGGGGGCGAAGGGACCGGGCCGGAATGGGGTGGGGGGTGGGGAGCGCCGGCTGTGAGGGCCGTTGTCACTGCGATGGCCCATTCGCGAGTTAAGCGCGGCGCTGACCCCGAGTCCCCTCCGATGCCCGACCGCTCCCCCCCCCCGCCAACCCCGCCCTGTGATGGACCGCTCTACGCGCTCGCCAGCCCGGCCGCCCGCTTGCTTGCTCGCCCGCTCGCGCCCAGCGTCCATGCGCTCTCCTTTCATCATCCAGTTGGCTACACTCTTCTCCCCCGTTCGATCTTTTCTCCTCCGCGCATGTTCCCTTCTCTGCGCATGTTCCCTTCTCCTGCGCGCTCTCTCCTCTACGCACGCGCTCTCTTCTCCTCTCCTCCACGCACGCGCTCTCTTCTCCTCTCCTCCACGCACGCTCTCCTCTCCTCTCCTCTCCTCACCTCTGCGCACGCTCTCCTCTCTACGCACGCTCTCCTCACCTCTACGCACGCTCTCCTCACCTCTACGCACGCTCTCCTCACCTCTACGCACGCTCTCCTCTCCTCTCGTTCTCTTCTCCTTCCCGCACGTTATCTTCTCTCCACACGCTCTCTTCTCTCCGGACATTCTCCTCTCCGGCTCGCGCGCTCGCTTCTCTTCCCCTGCCATACTCCTCTCCCGCTCGCATGTTCACCATGGTGGTTTGTCATGGCTTAAGTTTCGAGGTGGACACTTTGTGTGATGCATAATAGACGCTACTAATTAATTAAAATAAAATATTAATTAAAATTACTAATTAAAATGAGTGCAACGCGAACAAACACATTGAGCAACGAAAAAATCATATAATTCTCCAACTATTAATTTTGTTAATCCCAGCAAGCTCAAGGTTGCGGGTCCAATCACATACGGATGTTGTGGATTTTCGAAGGGCGGAAAATTGCGAGTGCCATGCCGTGATTGTGTTTTGCATAAGGTCCCTTGCTACATGCCAGAGAAAATTAAATCTTCGGGCAATTTCCGTCCTAATCAAACTGCAAAAAGTTCGCTCACCCACGAAACGACTCAAGTTATGGACAAAATGATTGAAGCCGTTAGCCTCTGGCGATGAATGTGGGAGTCAACAATCAGGCGGTTTGTTGGATGTCCTTGTCACGCCATCTTTCAAATCCTCCAACATTACAGTCCATGTCGGAGACGGGAAATACTCGAAGATGTGTGTTCAAAGCCCGAGCATTAGAAAGAAACAACAATCTCTGAACTTCCCCACTATTCTCAGACTAAAGATAGTAATAGTAAAGAAAGTAAATAAAGATAGTATGGTAAGTTAGAGAGGTCCCTTGGGAACCAAACAGATTTTTAGCTTCTTATTTTTCACATTTTCGTGTTCAATCACATCGATTTTATAGTTATCTTTATGTGATATAATTTTTACATTATGCGCCTTTTGGTTGATATCGTTGTAGTATATCCTAACGGCCGCTCAACTCTCAGTTGATGAGATGCTCTTAACTCCCAGGCCAGATCATCTTTGTCTCCAATGCTCCTCCCCAGAAGCAGGAAATTTTGAAGGATGACTGAAATTAAGCGTCATTTAACATTGGATTTTTAAACAATGTACATGGTTACGAATGTGAAAAAGAATAATTTAATGCAATTTGTTTTAATATGGCTCAAATGAGGACCAATGTAAGCATTTCTAGAGTACCTTCACATCTAAGAACATAACCATTTGTCAAACACTTGTGGCGTCTTTTAACCATGTTATATTAACCGCAAATTATCAATTATTCTAACTGCAAGTTTCATCTTTGTATTGTATGAACTATCTTCCATCGTATCATCTCGTAAGTTAAGTAAGTTATGTAGGCAGGGCCTTCTAATGGTTTACTTCCAATTCTGTCAAGAATATACCATTGTTACTTCATTAATGTAATTGCTTTTTGGGCTATTACAGTCGCAGAAATGGAATCTTGAAACGAAGCGAAAGTAAAGTTAAAGGAACTAGAACTAAGGTTTCCTGTTCATATAACAAAAGTCTGACACTTTCTGCCACTACAAAGCTGATTTTCAGAAAAGACGGTACTTATTTTAAATTTACATTATTGAAGTTTCAGTCGTATATTGTTCGGTAATAATTACATGATATGAAGAACTTCCGCAAACTAATAAATAACATGTTTACTCTCAAATAATAAACATATTTTCTTCAAAGAAAACTCCTGGCAAAGAAAACACCAGGTTGATTCTTTTCATGTTACGCATATCTTCAAAATGAGATAAAAAAAAGCGTAGTCACTAAGGCATAACTTTCATAAAGACTCGCATTTTAAACAAAATTTTACATCACATTTTCATAATTCTGTCTGGAATAGAAACCTACATTTCCCTCACGACTCTTGCTCGTAATGAATCCTCAGCACTATATACACTTTCCTCTGCAAGATTGTATAATAATGCGTCGAGGGAAACTACATTATCTCAGCAGAGCCACGAAACTCAACAAAGGACGATGAGTCCTCGACGTCTAACCTCAGTGTACAGTGCTGCTGCGTCACTCAGTAGGTGAACGAGGAGCCCGCGAAAGCAAGGAGCACGGGAGGGAGGGAGGGGGACGAGGCGAAGGAGGGTCGGGTGGGAGGGGGAGGGAGGGGAGGGGAGGAGAGGGGCGCTGTTCATTATGCGAGGGACGTCAGCACGGCAACTCCTTCCACCTCCCTCCCTCGGCGGTAATATCGCGCGCAATATTTTGGAGGAATGTCGAGAGGAGGCGAAATGAAAACGAGACACGGCAGGCGCCTTCCGTCCCCCCCCCCCCACCCTCAGCCTTGTGACGTCACCTACGTCACTGACTCTCGAGGCGAACGCTCGCTCTCAAGCAACGGTCGCGCTCATGTTACACGCAACACGATTACCAGCGAGATGCATGATTTTATATCCAAGATGGTCGGTAAAGGAGAAAAGACTGTTACACGCAACACGATTACTAGCGAAATGCAAGATTTTATATCCAAGATGGTCGGTAAAGGAGAAAAGACAGTTACACGCAACACGATTACCAGCGAGATGCATGATTTTATATCCAAGATGGTTGGGAAAGGAGAAAAGACTGTTACATGCAACACGATTACCAGCGACATGCATGATTTTATATCCAAGATGGTCGGTAAAGGAGAAAAGACAGTTACACGCAACACGATTACCAGCGAGATGCATGATTTTATATCCAAGATGGTTGGGAAAGGAGAAAAGACTGTTACATGCAACACGATTACCAGCGACATGCATGATTTTATATCCAAGATGGTCGGTAAAGGAGAAAAGACCACCGGTGCCTTCATGTGCAACGAAGGTTAGAGGTCTACGAGAAACAAAAATTAACACCTGTGGGAAACATTCAACCTGTTTCACTCAGAATCGGCACCCGAGATCGGGAATCAGAAACTAAATTAAGTTCAATATAAAATTTCATTAATTTCTAGAATGTTCTTATTTAACGAGTGTCGAATACAATGCCACTGTTGTTTCTCCAGAATTCATCGTCATGCAGCTTTTTTTGGTAATGAAATTTGAGAACAAATCTCTTTTTTTTATGTAATTATTACTCGTACATTTTATGGGTGATAATATATTTTAATTATAGACAGCCAAATTCGTAATAATTTTAATTCATTACACGAAAAACATGTTACAAACTGATGTGTCTGCTTCGTCAGGTACATCACCTAAAATCGTAACGCTAAAATAAATAATAACAATACAATTATACAGGTAAGTTTTAAATTGTACAAGATATAGCAATAAGCAGAAATTCAGATTCATCTTATCTTATATTATTTTATTCACACTTCAGGCTAAAATCAGTATTGAGAATCTTGTTTACAATTTCATTAAGATTGAATTATACTAAGTAAATAAATTTTATCCACATTGGAATATATAGTTTTATATAATTTAACTCAAAAATTTAGACAGAGAGTCACAAAAATAACCAACATACATTTACAAACCGACAAAACCAGATGAACATTTTTGATTATGTTGGAAACATCTTGAACGGCACAGCAAGACTAACACTTTGACCGGCAGCGATAGCTCAGTGCATCAACTGATGTCACAGCAGCGCCTCTGACAGGGAGGTCCTAGGTTCGAGACCTGACGGCGGCAGGACTTTCGACACTAGCTTTTCAGCTAGGTCGAGTTCAGACGCTGTCTGGAGGAGAATTCTAGCGGCCAGCTGCTCTGATCGGTAGTTTTCCGTGGTTTCTCCGATCAACACCAGGCGAATGCCGGAGCAGTATCCTACCAAACGGGCCACGGACCGCACGCGATCTGTCCTTCCTCTTCCTTGTCCTATCCTCTCCCCTTACGCACACACACTTACACTAACATGCACTACACTACCACATATTCCGGGTGACCGGTCGGGAAGTTAGAGCTTGTCCCGACTGGGGCGGTGCCCCGCTGGTGAGAGAGTCCTGGTTAGGGGGAAACCCCACTAGCCGACGGTAGGTCGGCGCCGGATCTGGCCATCAAGCGGAGGAAGATCACCGCCATCCTCCGAGAAAGCACATGCACTACACTAACGGGACTAACAACCAAAGCAGTTGACGCGCCCGGAAACACGAAAAAACCAACACTTTGAATAATAGCAATGCACGCCTTGAGCAATAAAATATGGCACTCGCCGCTAATAACAATGTCTGTGCCTGGGTCGTGGAACTGATAAAGAGCGGCCGCTTAATTTCAGGGCGCGCGCCCGCGCGGAGGAAGGTGGGCGGGGCGGCGCCCGCCACGCAGGCAGCACCGCCAGAGCTCCAGTTTCGATCCCTCGCCGATCGTCGATCAGGGCGGCGCGTCGCCTGCAGCGGCGCGTGCAGTATCGATCCTCGCGAGTGTCGATTTATCTCGATGGAAACGCGCGGCGCGGCGGCGTGCTGGCAAGAGGGAGGGAAGAGCACTGGGAAGAAAAGGGCACCTCGGTATCGCGCTGGGTAAATTGAAGGTGGGCAATGAGGTGTAAATGTAACAGGTGCAGGAGTAAAGAAGTGAACTTGGAACTAGTGAGGAAGAACTGTAGAGAAGGGAACCGACAAAAGAGAAAAGTATGAAACGAAACCGGGAGTGGCTCAGTGCATCAACTGATGTCACTGCAGTGCCTCTGACAGTGAGGTCCTAGGTTCGAGTCCCGACGGCAACAGGATTTTCGACACTAGCTTTTCAGCTACGTCGAATTCAGTCGCCTTCTGGAGGAGAATTCTAGCGGTCGGCTGCTCTGACCGGTAGTTTTCCGTGGTTTCTCCCAGCAAAACTAGGCGAATGCCGGAGGAGTACCCTATCAAACGGGCCACGGACTGCGCGCTATTTTTTCTTCATCTTTGTCCTATCCTCACCCCCCACACACGGTTACATGCACTACACTAACACACATGCCTGGACTCTGGTCGGTAACTTAGAACTTGTCCCGACAGGGGCGGTGCCTCGGTGAGGGATACCTGGTTGGGGAAAACCCCGCTAGTCGACGGTAGGTCGGCGCCGGATCTCATCATCCAGTGGGGAAAGATCACAGCCACCTCCCAATGAAAAACATGCACTACACTTACGGGACTAATGACTTCAGTAGTTGACGCACCCGGAATCACTAACAAATGAATCAATCTATCAATCCGGTATCGCGCTGGGTAAATTGAAGATGGGCAATGAAGTGTAAATGTAACGGGTGCAGGTGTAAAGAGGTGAACTTGGAACTAGTGAGGAAGAACTGTGGAGAAGCGAACGGAAAAATGAGAAAACCTCGAAACGAATACGATTCTGCTTAAAAAACGGATTAGTTCAAAACGGTAAAAACCTGAATAAACCGAAAATATTTTTCTGTGCGTAATGGATTCTTGAGTAACGTAATTTGGTAAAAGTAGAAACGAAAAAGTGGAAATGGAAACGTGGAAACGATTTCAGATATAAATATTATTTTAAAAGAATATAGCTTAAATCAAACGAAGTGTTTTAAGATTAACTCTCATGAACATAATTTAATTCGACTGTTCTGAAAGTTCTGGAAGATAAATTCAAAACTATTTGTTTTAATTTTATTGTTCTGGACCCATTTCAAGATATGTTTATTACTACTGGTGATCTCAGTGTTTAGTGAACCCTAAAGTTCGTTCTCTCATCACAAGAGTTTCTATACTCGTGATTTAAAAAACATCATCTTTTTCGATTTAAGTACGTAATAACATTAACATAGTAAGTTTTGGATGAATAATTTATTAAATTGTTTAATGAAGTATTATATTATTACGTAAAAATTCTTATAGATGATAATTTCTATTGAAAATATTTTGACAACTTTTAATTTGTAACTTGTAGTCGCAAATACATTGCTGTGTGAAACTTTTTGAAAGTTGGTTGTTTTATTACACTCAGTGAAATTAAAAATAATTTGAGTATATTTCAACAGTGGCTGAGTATTTAAAGAAGGAAAATAACCGAATATAAAATACTAATCGTTCTGAAAACGAAACCGATTAAAAGGAAAATGAAGTACGATCACTTAACGTTTTAAATACGAATCACACTGTCATGCCAAGGAACACATCTGGACAAGTAATCATGAGCTAAGCGACTGTGCCCATTCGTAAAAATTCAAAGCGCATTGCTGTTTGTGCTAATGGCTCCCCTAAATGCAAGATCAATGTACGATTATCACGTGGATAGACGCGTCCCAGCCAAATAGGAACTACATCGAAAGAACAACTTTATGAATATGCAGGTACAAACGCAGTTAATTCTCAGTGGTGAGAAAAATCTAGAAAGTTTTCTACGTAAGCAAATGAAAGATTGTATTACAGGCGTGAGTTTTCTTCGAAAATACAATATCAAAATTACGAAGTACAGAGCTTTACAATAAAAAATCTCCAGTGCCTATTTTGCGATAGTTAACACACCAACCCTTAACGACAAGATCCCTCACACAAATCGCGAAGCAAGATAATCTCTATTACCATTTTCGCATTCCCTTGGAGACGTCGACTTCCTGTCCTCATCTCGTCGAGTGCCTCTTGCTTAGTCTGCATGCCAGAGGTGGGCGGATCGTCGATGGGCTTCCCCCCCCCCGCGCGAGGGCCGAGGACGCGTCGCACACGCTGACACGCGTGTCGAACAAGGCACAACACGTCTGCCGGGCGGGGGCAAACGAGGGTCAGTACTCGTGGGGCTTCGGCGCAGGGGCGACGCATCCCGCCCAGCATGCCACCGCTCTTGCTATAGAACGGTTTTCCTAAGGATGAGCCAAAGTGACAGTTCGTGAAAAAAAGTTAACATCACGTGTATTTCAGAGAAGTATACCTCCGCCGCGACAGCTGTTCAGCCACGCCCCTTCGTAAAGAGTTAATGGCTCCTGTGAAAACATCCCTATGAAGAAGTCTGAGAGTTTCGTTGATGTATATGCATGTACGCGAGTCCGGGAAATATTTAAATTTAATTACGTATGTAAATTTCTTAACATGCTCTCACAATCAGTAAACGAAAACGGCAACGAATGTAAATAGAAAGAAAAATGATTTTAAGCCGGGAATACGTGCACCGGTACGCATCTCGGATTCAAGTATCGGTTTTAAAATAAATATAATATTTATCACACAAATAGTAAATTCAATGTAATATATAAAGAAAAAAGAATTTTTACTGAAGAGAACATTACACTGCACTTCCTAATATCAATTATTTCCATGGTAAGAGCTCCGCCACCCCACCCTCGCGGTCATGGACATAATCGATATCTCGAAATGGATTCGCACATCCAACCAATAGTAAATTAGAACGTCTCACAGCCAATAGAAACTCTTATTTCGCTTACGTTTATGTTCGACATTGTGAATACTTCAGTCTTTTTCCTGTTGATGTTTTCCTTTTAATGTATACGTCTATGTGTCATGCTTATGTTGTGTTTGCATGTGAATGGACTTAAATAGCAGGATGCTTTTCCGCGTCCTTAAAACATCGATGTTTTCCATCAGAAACATCGATACCTCAACACCGATATTTTGCTTTCAATGTTTTCTTCACGTCAATATTTTGCTGCAAAAATGATGTTTTTTAAATTCTTTATTTTTTTAAAATAAAGGAGTTTTGGCACGTTGTATAGTAGCAGTAAACCACAACTACAATATATCGTTGTTTTGCGTCATCCTCTTTGCCTGTGCAATCTGAGGGAATTTTCAGTGGGTTTACTTCGATGGTGTACGAATAGAAGTGACTAAATGGTAAAGTAGCAAAACACGATGTTCTTTATTCTTACCTTTTTCTTTACATTCCATAACATTTTTTATTAACATACTACAAAAACAATTGTGTCTAAACAAGAAATTACATCCCTTTTAATACTATAATTAAAAATGGATTGGAAAATATCCTCTTTATTAGTCTATAACTAAAACATCGATTTTTTCGTCGATGTTTTCCTCGACATCGAAAATCTTTAGCGATATATCGAAACATCGATGTATCGATGTTTTGATACATCGCTAAATGTATCGATGTTTTGGTAAAATTTGCCATCACTAGGTGGCGGCAGCGATAAACGCCGGTGCGCCACTCGGCTGCGCCGGACTCTGGGTTAATTGATTGATTGATTAGTGTTTCCTGGCGCAACAACTGCTAAGAGTATTAGTCCCATAAATGTAGTGCATGTCTTTATTGCAGAGGGTGATCTCCACGAGGCCAGTTCCGGCGCCGACCGTCGGGTTACTGTTTTTCCCCAACCCAGAATCTCCCACCAGCTGGCCACCACCCTATTCAAGACAAGTTCTGAGCTCCCGACTAATCTTCCGACACATGTGGTGGTGTTTGTGCATGTAAGTATAAATAAGGCGTGAGGATATGATAAGGAAGAGGAAGGAAAGATCGCACGCGGTCCGTTTGTTACGGTACCGCTCCGGCAGTCGCCTGGCGGAGATACTATGTAAAACTACCGATCAGAGCATCCGGCGGCTACAATTCTCCTCCAGACAGCGGATGAATTCGATCTAACTTTGTAGCTAGTGTCGAAAAACCTGCCACCGTCGGGATTCTAGGTATCGGACGGGCTGTAAGACCTCCAGATCAGAGGCACTGTAGTGACGTCCATCGAAATCCTGAAACATATAAGCAGGTACCCAGACGCTGGGCGACTCAACACCTTTCCCGCCACCTCGGCCCGCCCACACAGCTCCTAGTCGCCGACGGTACAACGCTCGTTCGCCAAAACCGCGGATTCGTTCGTGAACAGGAAACGAGTGAATCGGGTTTAACCAGTAACTCCTTCGTTCAGTCGGTAGCCAGCGCGGAGCAGTATCCACAGATGCAGCCTCCGGCCTCCCAAGCGGAGAGCGCCTGCCGATACCCCCCAGTTACGTAAACAGCGTTTGACATGTGCAACACATTAGCCCAAGATAATGAACGCAGAGTGGACGCGTCAGGCTGATCACTGCGAATGAACGCCTGCGGAGCACACGACTCGTGTTAATTACATCAAGCTGCGAGTCCCGATTGGATATCTCTGCGGGCGACTATCCATCCCTGCGGACTTCTGGCATAATCTATGTCCCTCCAGACATCATCCTCGGAAATTACAATGATTGCAGTTAGTTTGAAAATATCAGAAGACAAGAATACGTTCATGTACGATCATTTTGAGCACGGAATGAATGATAACTATATAATTAATTAGTAATATATGTGATTAATACATTCTCCGCATAATTATTAGATCAGGCCTACAAGCGTGATCTGAGCCAAAAAGTTGTAAATTGGCCTTCTTGAATTCATTTATTGGGTTTAGAGAACTTTTAACTCCTAAGGTCATGGAGGTACAGAGTTGACGATAGCAATAATGATAGTGAATGATGTTGGAGAATGACCGGTAGCGGTAGCTCAGTGCATCAACTGATGTCACTGCAGCGCCTCTGACCGGGAGGTCCTAGGTTCGAGTCCTGACGGCGGCAGGATTTTCTACACTAGCTTTTCAGCTAGGTCGAATTCAGTCGCTGTCTGGAAGAGAATTCTAGCGGCCGATTGCTCTCATCGGTAGTTTTCCGTGGTTTCTCTGTTCAACACCACGAGAATACCAGAGCAGTACCCTATCAAAAGGGCCACGGTCCGCGCGCGATCCTCCTCCTTGCCTTATCCTCTCCCCTTACACATACACACTAACCAGCACTATACTACCACGTATTCCGGGAGACGGGTCGGGAGCTTAGAGCTTGTCCCGGCTGAGGCGGTGCCGGGGTCTTGGTTAGGGGGAAACCCCGCACTACACTTACGGGAATCATGACCTAAGCTGTTGACGCGCCCTGAATCATTAACCAGCCAGATTTATACCTCTGTGAATGATGCTAAGCGTCTTTGTACCTCTGTGAATGTAGTCAATACCAATTCCTTTTCGTAGGATCCAGATCTGTCAATCACAGCCAGCCACTAAGAAGTGACTGTGTATCGTGCGCATTGAGAAGTCACAACCCGTTAGAAAAAGTAGAACAGAAGTACCATTTAATCTTTATAATTTCATTAAAAACACGAAAATAGGATATGAGAGTATTAATAAATTAATGGGAAGTGAATTTTTTAAAGAAGTCCAAATCTTCGGAGATTCTAACAGCAACTAGCAAATACATTAGTAAATTAGTTAAAAAAAACTATCACGCCGATATGATTCAATTTTTTTATTAGTATGAAAGTAACATAATATTTTACTTGTCTTTATTTAGTATTTAATAAAGTAATATATCATAATATATTTACGACGTTGGTAATCAATGATTGGAAGCAAGTCGAATGCAAGTCAACATGGTTAGAGCAAGAAAATATTCATTACTTTTTTTGCGAATAAACGTATCGGATTGATTGAAATTATAAAGAATATTAACTTGCCATTCGCCAAACAACCCATGCGCGAAATAGCTTAAACCAATGATAAAAACAATGCGAAACTCACAGCAGCATTTCAGTCCATATTCAATAAATTAATACTGCATTTTTATATTTGAAAACTAGATAACAGAAAACGAAAGTTAAAACTTGTATCTCTTTACTAAATCATTTATGACCTCTACATGAACACATTTAATCTTTTTTCAGTTTACAATAAATGCATTGAGTACGTTCCTGTAGCTTATACAGACGAAATAATCTATTTTGTTTATCATGAATGCAAAGCCCATACTGTAGGGAAATTAAGCATAAATCTATTACAAGAACTAATCAAATCATCATTCGGTAATATGGAATTGGTTTAAATGAAGCACTGACATATTCCCAAAAGCACACAAATGTATTTTTCGTATAGACACATATTATTTAGTTGGACTCGAATTCCATATCACCAAAAACTTGTTGAAATAGAAAGTTCATAAAACGAAAAAAAACAAAACAACACACGTCCGATATTCAGAAAAGTCGCGCTTTCTTCACGAGCGTCAATACTTTTTCACTCAAGAGTTTCCCTATCGACACACTCGCGGGGGTTCAACGAACACACACAGCACATGAAGATGAAAGGCATATATAGTAATCGCTCAACGACTACGCTATTCGCTCAGCTGCTTTTCAAACCTCTCAGCTAAACCGTGCAAGCGGGACGCGAAGGGAAATGAAGGGAAGCTCCGTCAACTTAGCGATTGACTGATTATTTAGTGTTTCCTAGCGCATCAACTGCTCAGGTAATTAGTCCGGTAAGTGAAGTGTATGTTATTCCTCGGGAAGTGGCCGTGATCTTCCTCCGTTGGATAGTGAGATATGGTGCCGACCTACACATCGGGTAGCGGGGTATTCCCTCAACCAGGTATCTCCCATTATCGGAGTACCGCCCTAGCCAGGACAAGCTCATAGTTCTCGACTCTTCTCCCGACATGTGTGTAGTGCATGCAAGTGTGTATATGTATGTAAGAAAGGGGTAAGGATTAGTCAAGGAAGAGGAAGGAAAGGTCGTGCGCGGTCCGTGGCCCGTTTGCTAGGGTACTGCCTCGGCATTCGCCAGGTGTTGATCGGAGAAACCATGGAAAACTACTGATCAGAGCAGCCGGCCGCTAGAATTCTCGTCCTGAGAGCGGCTAAATTTGACCTAGCGCACGATAGCTTATCATTTTCATACGTCACATAATGTTCGCCTGTTGTCAGCAACGTTCTTTATTCTGAATCTCCTCGTAAGTCTTTGGCGATAACATCACTTCAGATCTGAAAACATCCTTCCTACAAGTTGGAATCATCTTGACCTAAAAATGTCAAATCTAGAACGATCTGCCGCGTGCGACGTTCACGCTGATCAAAATAGATTGATTTGGGAATTTAGGCTTTTTTTTATGTTTTCATTTAACAGAGAGTAGACTAGTGACGTGACATAACGAATATCTCGGGTAACTGGAAAGTAATAGTGGTAGGAGCCGTACGAGAAGAGATCAATCTATCATTTGTCACTTTAATTTTAATGGAAAATGCGAAATCAGAACTATCTTTTGGTTATTAGCTAAAGTTTGGAGCGTTAGATGTCTATGCAAATGACACTGGTGCACTGCAATTCCCTTCATCAATTTTACTACAATCGCCATCTCCATCCTCATTTAACTAGTATATCGTTATAATTGTCATATACATCCATCATACTATGGATTACCGTCATATACCATGCTAACGAAATCAGTATTACACACTCACATACATACATACATACATACATACATACATACATACATACATACACATCCGCATACATAATCTTACTCTCTTCCCTCGTTACTACAAACACTCTCATCCTTACATTTTAACTTGACATACCTTATTAATTATCACTTCTTAATTACGAATTACTGCATTTTCTTTCGTTATAATAACACATACCTGCGATTTAGCATTTCAACCAGAAAGAATGTCACGATAGGATGGCTCAAATATTGTGACAAGTGGCCTTCTTCACCAATACACCCGTGACCAATCCCATTAATCCATCAAAGTCTATTTGCCATACGTATATTAAGACTACCACGATTCAACAACCGTCATTGGTAAAGGTACCCAATTCAACCAGCAGCGATACATGCATTCCCATCACTTTTAGCGATCACATCACTATCCTTCCGCACCTTCAATATAGTTCGTTTTAATTCTCGTTTTCTGAAAAGGGTAGGTAATTCCAATGTAAGTTTTACAAAAAGCACTTCTATCTAGCTTCGACTCCTAGTCTCTAATTCTCTTCGACATAGCTCCAGTTCCTTAGTTCAGTCACAAATGTGAAATGCAACGCAGGGACGAGTGACCTGTGATTGCCTTTGCAAAATATTTGTTATTAAAGAAACCGGTAGAGTGGCAAAGACGTTCAAAACAAACAAAATTCACAAAAGCAAAAACATCATATCAGGTAGAAGGTGAAGCTTACAAGGAAATATAAATTTGATCCAATAATGTGTATTATATGCAGAAAACATCGACTCAAATTGTATTAGTTTCACGCTTAACACCGGATGACAAGGTACTAACGTCGTCGCGAAAAATGAAATCCAACAAAACAATAATTTACTATACTTAATAGCTTAATCACAATTTACATGACAGTAGGTCGGTTCGTTGTGGAATCCAACATATATCCTCGATAGGCCTAGCAAATGATCTGTTTATGACGACCGCATTAGCGTTCGGCGTTATAGATAATAAGCGTACTCTGGCATGCATTTGTGCAGAGCGGCATATTTATGTCCATTTTGTTATCCCTACAGAGCCTGGAATTGAGGAGATTAACGTAATTAATTAAGCTGCAGAACTGCGTGGTTCAAGAGACTCGAGGTCATGACCATTCCGAGAACAACTTTAGCGAAGGCACTTTGCTACAGATGAGACAGTATTCCGTTGCAAGGTTTGGAGAGAAAGAGCTACCTTTGCCTTTCTCTTTTAGCCATTAGTTAAGCTGGATGTCTTAGTCATTAGTGATAAACAAAAGTCACACCGTTCTATGATAATAAGGGGTATATCAAAACAGTTTAACCCTGTCGTGAAACGTGATGGTGGTAAACATAATCAATATATAAGTAAAATATGTGATAATGTTGTATTTTAGTAATATATAGTAAGTTTTACATAGAGTTACATATACACAAATGTATAATGCAGAAGATTATATATGTATATTTAAGATTATAAATCATTTACGTGAGCAATCTTAATATTAATATTACAAAATTGGATAATAACCTGCGATTCACCAGACATTTGCAAAACTAATTACTTTCATGTTTTAAATAATGTTACAAATGATAATGAGAGAGTGCGAGGAGGAAGACAGGAGAGAAAGAGAGAGAAGAGGAGAGAGAAGAGGAGAGAGAGGAGAGAGAAGAGGAGAGAGAGGAGAGAGAGGAGAGAGAGAAGAGAGGAGAGATAGAGGAAAGAGACATATTAAACAATCAAAAATAATAAGGAATTAAACAGGAGTGATCCACTTGTACTTTAAACAATGAAAAAAACGTGTGAACGTAAATTGATTTTAAGAATTCCATACGAATCCAAAAACAACAAGTATTATGTTAAAAAACAAATTGTTACACAAACGTTTCCAAATGATTAAACGATAGTTTCACAAAACGGACATAACAACGCCATTACTCTTCTTTCATTAAACCCTGTGCGGTCGACCGCGCCATCATTATTCCTCAGTTTTTTCCTCCTCTTGAAGACTACCCCCTCCGTTTCGAGCATGTTGCCCCGCATTTACGAGAGTAACAGCACGGCACGCTGTTTGTAAAATTAATTCCCCCATTCCAAACTAGTTTTCTCTCGCTTGCCTGCGTTCCATTACGGGCGTTTTTCATTATTTACGGCGCACTCTACAGGCGCGAGCGCACAGGTGGGGCGGATCCGAAAGCGGTTGTGCGGAGCGCTAGGGAGGCGGGCGGGTGGAGTGTCGTGAGGGGGCGGGGTGGGGGGTGGGGGGGGGACGAGTGCGTGGTCAGCGGGGTGCGGCGCGGCGTCGCGCGCTCGTCGTCGCTTGTTTCGGATGAACGGTTACAGCCAGAGCGCGCGACCGAACAGCGGACCTCGCGGCGAGCTAATGGGACATCGGTTACAGGGCACCAGCAAATGAGTAGAACGAGATTAAAATCAGAGGGAAGACAGTGCTGGTCAGAAAATAACCAGAAACCCAAAACAAGCGAGGTAAATGTATTTAGAAGCGCATTGCACGCATTGGTCTAGTAAAGAGCGTCAGGTCAAAACCCTTAGAAAGCATAAACTACAATCTAACACAGCCAGGAACAGTTATTAATGTTTTTAGGGCGATGAGAAGCAAGTCAGAGAAGCGATTGAGGTTTATAATTATAACATTTCAAGTCTGTTACATGTGTTATTGGTCATGTGTTGTTCAACACTTTTTAATCGTAAATCATTTTATTCTGAGACGATTTAAAACAGACATTTGTTACAATAAGGGTACTCATGTGTGCACTACACTTACGGGACTAATGACCTTAGTAGTTGACGCGCCCGAAATCACTAATTAATCAAACGAAGATTTAGAAATAATGCAAGAAAGTGCTTGGTGCAGTAGCACCACTATTTCATTTATATCATGTGTTCGCGTCGTCTGGCCCACTGTTCGATAGTGGCATTACCCCTTGCAGCAGCCGTATGACGGCTGCCAGGCTGCGCCACAGTGCCCATCAACTCGCCGCAAATCCGCGTAAAACGCACGCGTGCGACGTGACGGCGAGATTGCGATAATCGCAGCGGCGGATGGACGCCAGCTGCGGGAGACTGAAGATTTGAGCCTCGCCTCTGAATCCTTCGTTATCTAACCCTCGCCAGAATAATACCCATCAGTAATTTCAAACTTCATGCAAAAGGAAGAAAAGAAAAAGTAATAAACTACATGTAAATTTTCATTAAAATATAAACGAAAAAAAAACAACACAAAAAATCTCCATATTGTTTTAAAGTATCGATAGTTCTTTTAATTGGTTTCATAAACAGAAAAAGAAAACGCTTTTCTAACAGTGAACATTACAATTTGCAATGTTTAAAAAAATAAGAGAACAAATATGCTTTTTGTTTTTCTGGTAGATTTGAACACATTTTCATTTACAGGTAAATGAAATCCATGAAAACTGCCATTCTCTTTACAATAATAAAATAATTTGTTTCAAGGCAACATCTCACGGTTCGCACCAAAGAATGAAAAAAACATTAAATTTATATTTGTCTTGATACGTCATCAACGTGAAAAGTTAAAGAAAAAGGTCCAAAAGCTATAAGTTCAGTTTGGAATTTCGAACGGAGTATGCTTGCGTAACTGCATACAAAGCATGACTGCCACACGCAACATTCCCGCATTTCTATTTTTGCATCCGATGGACCGTATTTAAACTTGCGAATGATCTCGAGGAACAGACGAGAAAACTGAAATGCGAAGTAATATTTACGGTATCTTCTAGTACTTCCCAAAAGAATAATTAGCACGGGAAACAATATCTCCATCTAATGGAGAACTTAATTACAAATTCCCTTCATTCTCCGTACATTTTTCATTCGTCCCAAGAATAGAAATGGAATGGCAGTTATTCGAGGACACAGAGTTCGCTGGCTCGGCAATTCTTCCAGATCCATCTGAGTTCGTTGTTAATAAATCGGAGCAGGTTTGCCAACTTCTTCGGATTATGAAAAATTTCCTTATGCATTTATTTATAAATATTTTTTATAATGTTGAAATGACAAAACCGGATTAAAATTACTGGCATCATTATTTCTCATCTTTCAAATGAAATCTCGATTATACGAATCCATTCAATGCTTATCTATATACTCTATCACATCTGTATTTTATTACCTTCAAAATATTGACTGCAAACGTGACATAAGGGCACAAATAATGCTCCATTGAAGTTGCTCCCAACGACATAAGTTGCATAAAAAACCTTGCATCTATTTCATAAGCTCCAAACGAAGGCAGCAACTAGAAGTAAGGTTTCTTCTTGGTGCGTCGTTGGGATGAATGAGAGGCCATCGTTTAAACCGCTCTCTGCATGCGAGGGCAAAAATGTGCGCGTTAAAAAAAAAAAGGATCTCCTGGAGCGAGTGGCGGCGACAGAGACAGAACGGCCGTCAAAGAGGACAGACCTTCCACCCCGGACGAAGAGCCACTTACCATATTAGGTCAGCGCTTTGTTTCTTGCGGGGGATAAAAGTTTACAGCGCCCGCCTGCGGCGCCGCCGTGCTGGCGCCTCGCCACGCTTTGCCACGCCACGCCATGCCACGCCACGCCACGGTTTCTGGGAAGTGCTCGCTCGAGATATGACGGGCTTCGAACTCGTGACTTCCTGGCTTACGACTTCTTTGCAAGGTCGTTGTTTTATAAGCTGCCATCACGCGGTACCATCTCCTTCATGCAAATAGTCACCTACTGGGATGATAGAATTACTTAGATTAAAGTGCACGCGATCTACAAACTCCGGTCATTTAGAATACGTCATTGCATTAAGTCGTCATTAAATATTTCCTTCCTTTAAATTTTGTTTCCCAGTTAATTTCAAGGCAATTTAGTATTTAAATTTATAACTAAACAAAAAATTATTGGTGATTTTATTATAAAGAATTAGTTATGTTGTAAAGCAATATTTCTTTGTCTATACATTGATTTCAAAAATATTTTAATTACAATTAATGGTGCAACTTTTCAAATCATATACATCATTTTCTAGGTTTTAACGTAATCTACATCACTTCTGTATGCTCGAGTTTATTCCATATCATCTAAAGGTGAAGTCAACGACATGTAACCGACATGATAAATATACTGTAGAATGAATAGATACGAAACTTTTTCATGTTCTTCATGTTGGTTAGTTGTTAGTGATTCCGGGCGCGTCAACTATCGAGGTCATTAGTCCCGTAAGTGGGGTGCATGTTTTCCCTATGGAGGTGGCAGTGTTCTTCCCCCGCTGGATGGCGAGATCCGGCGCCAACCTACCGTCACGTCTGCTAGCGGGATTTTCTCCAACCAGGCATCTCCCACCAGCGGGGTACAGCCACAGCCGTGACGAGCTCTAAGCTCCCAACCGGTCTCCCGTCATGTGTGGTAATGTAGTGCATGTTAGTGTGTGTGTGTAAGGAGAGAGGATAGGACAAAGAAGAGGAAGGGACGATCGCGCGCGGTCCGAGGCTCGTTGGTACTGCTCCGGCACTCGCCTGGTGTTGATTGGAGAAACCACATAAAACAACAGAGAAACTACCGATCAGAGCAGCTGCTCTCTAGAATTTTCCTTCAGACAGCGAGTGGATTCGACCTAGCTGACAAGTTAGAGTCGAAAATCTTGTCGCTGTCGCGAATCGAACTTAGGGCTTCCCGGGCCCTCCACTGCAGTGCCATCAGTTGGTACACTGAGCTACCGCTCCCGATCCCTTCTTCAGGATTGTCACAGTGTCCTTGCAAAGGTTGGCAAAGATCAATAAAACACACGTGCGGAAAATAAATAATTTACATAATGAGTTGTAGATGCACTACGTTCATTTTTTCACCTCTCACTTGTGGTTCATAATTTATTCTGCTAGAAGCCAGTAGCAGTGCGGCAGAACTGGTTTCTAATAGATTGACTCCTAATATATTCTACTACAGGCCAGCAGAACTGGTACCGAATTATTCGCTAGAGCCCAGTAGCACTGCGTAAGATAAAACATTTTAATAAAATAGAAATGTACTGTAAAATAAAATTGTAGTACATATTTTATTAAAATTTGAACCTATTAGGTTAAAAAAAAAAAATCCTAAACACCATGGTTTATATAAAATTGTTCTTTTTGCTCTTTCACAAAGAGTGGATATGAAGAAAATCCGGGTAAAGCCGGGTATTTTGCTAGTATATTTATAAAAAGATTATTCGTCCACTTGTGACTGAAGTTATAAGATACCGATAATACCTTTTAGATCTGGGAAAAGCAAATCAGAGCACAAACATTCTTAGCGTAATGAGGTTTTTTGCTGGGTGCTGAAGATACAAATGCATAAAACAGTCAACAGCCAATTGAAACTTCTATTCCTGCAGTTCCATTAAGTGTTTGGAGAACAATCAAAAGACGGTAGGTCATATTTTACGACAAAGACATCAAAACAGTTGTGAAGGTGCTGCAGTATCACGAGAAGAAACATAAGTGCGGAAGCTCTTTGAAGCAGCAGCATCCGGAAGTACGCAGGTCAACATACTTCATAACTATTTCTTTACAAACGCTCGTTTCCAGCCTAATTGTAAAATAACGTGCGGGGAGTTTCGTATTTTACTCACTCTTTATTTACAACTAGTCATCTTTTTACCCACGTATTTACAGCAACCTGCCATAAAATGCGTACTTACAAGCAGTTTCGCTTGCTTCACCACGTCAATGAGCGTGGTAATTTAAACAGGCTTTGATTCTTGTAGAGCCAGGTGTGCCAACCTGCGTAATTTTTTAGGATTTGTGAGGCAAAATCAAAGAGGCAGCTGCCCAACATGTCGATCTGAAAATTTCAAATAAAAATGCGCGTGGATGACACCAACTTCCAGGTACCGACCTGTCAGCGCGGAGCGAAGAGGTAGTTAGTTAGTTAATGCCTTATTTTACGTGGCAAGACTCGGGCTATCAGGCCCGCTCTTCTGACTAACCACGCAAATTTCGCTACGCTGCTTTCACCACCCAGCGGAGACAGGAGGTATTATCTTGGACGACGGAACAGGCGGATCCCAATTTTGCTCAGAGGCTTCTTTTAGGCTTGAGGATCTTTTACATGCAGTAAATATGCTACATGGGACAGCCGGTTTTACTTCCCCTCCGAAGGAAGGCGTACGAGGGATTTTTTCGCCCTTAAAAATCCACAGCTTCGATCGGGTTTGAACCCGCAAACTCGGGTACAACAGTCCGGTACGCTGACCGTTATACCACCGAATCCGAGGTTGTGAGTTCGAATCCCGAATAAAGCGTGCATGTTTTATCCTGTTTACTTTATAAATGAGATATGAAAGGCATTGTTTAATCACAACGTATTTCATAATATTTTGAACATCGATTTCATTATTCATTAAGTTGTAATTACTCAGTGGTGTGAGAACATAAAGCCGCCGAAAGGCGGGAAAGTACAACAAAAGTAATAATAATTATTATAATAATGATAAAGAATATTAATAATTATATAAAAGTACATTATTTAAAAAATCCTCGAATTTGTGGAATAATTAAGCTTTTAGAGGGATTATGTTTCAAGAAATCAGAAATGTCATTTATTTTCTTAAATTTATTTTATGTCAAAAACAGTGAAAAAAACTGTGTGTGACGTGTTATGGGGAGAAGTGAATTCTGTGCACGTTTTCAATATACTGTGATCCCTACCCTAAGCCATATACTACTTGAATTTTGAAAACAGAAAGAAAATGAGCGTTTTTTGTAAGGATTGTTAACAAAAGTATTCGCTCCGATGTAATCAAATATATTTTCAAGGGCACATCAGCAATAAATTTGGGCTCTTGTACCTCATCATGTCCTTTGTCAAGGAATAATACCGCGACATGGAGAATTTGAAAAACTCTATTTCCCACTGAATTCTAGAAGACGTGCACAGATAATGAAATTATATTAATGTCCAGAAAGGAAACAAGGGGCCATCTCCGCATTTACTCTACGGATGAGGACAACTAGACAAAAAACCGATCGAGATCGAGATTTCTTTTATATACTTCCAACTATAAAATGTTGCGAGGCAAGCGATGTCTGCCAGCAAGTTCCAATCTTTGCGCGCTTCTCTACTATTCACGTTTTGGGAAGAGAAACACCGCCGCCAGTAACCATCCGTCAAGGGGCCATCTCAGAATTTACTCCAAAGATCAGGGAAACTGGACGAAAA